>JAQGBT010006775.1:0-11930 GCA_034698585.1 Disparrhopalites patrizii | reverse complement strand
GTCTCGGGGGGTTTGTGAACACCGTTATAGTGCGAAAACCGTTATAAGGAGGTCCGTTATAGAGAGAATTGACTGTATTCTGCATAGGTCTTGCAAAATTTGGATCCCCAATTGAATGCAGTTTTTGCTATAAATAAACATTAATTAATTGATCAATGATTTCTTACCTCATTGTCCTGCCTTCTATATAGGGAATGGTTATCATGCAAGCAAATGGTGGGAAACCGTTGTATCCGCCGTGCCCATTTTGAGCATGCTTTGTTTCAACGTTGTCATTCCGAGCCTCATGGCGACCATGGCTATTGTTTTTCCCGATCATTCCATGTTCCCTATTTCACAGCTCCCAAAAGAGTACCGGAGGCTTCTGGTCGTTCGGGTGGCTTTTGGAATTTACGAATTCTTCTTCGACTTCCAGAGCTTCCTCGTTTGTACTGCTATCGTCGTAGTCAGTTGGAGCTACTTCATTAACATCCTTCAGTGGTTTCCCATCTTATTGTAAGTATTCGGTTCAGAATTGACCCAAACGTGGCTGGTCATTTTGTCTTTGCAAGTATTTTTCTGAGTCTTTTTGTTGGTTTGCCATTACTTTTGTATAGCAAAGAGGATCGAACTGGATATCCCAGCATAGACGATGTTCAAATGGCGTTCCAGGGCAAGTGCAGCCTCTTCAATTCCATGTCCGTCCTCACGAAGCTCTTCAATTACCTCATGTACGAGTTGCTCTCCGGGATGGTGTTCGCCTTGTGCTTTATGGCCACCGTCTCACTCTTTATCATGCTCACCCACTACGAGTCCCTGGACATTCATGTGTACTTGATCTTCCCCCTGATGGCGGGCGCCGTCCTCTTTGTAATTTGCGTGGCCTTCAGCCAATTTGGACACATCAAGACCCTCTCGACCCGGGCAAGGCCCATTTGGCATCATCAAATGCATGCGGGATTCATAAGTAGCACGGAAAACGGAAGACTCCGTGGTAATAGAAATGTGCTGCAAGACTTGTCGAGGCGGATTCGAAGCCTTGGTCCCTTCGGGGTCAAGGTCACGAGTGTGTACTGTTCCTTGAAAACACCGCAGAAGATGATCGAACAAGTCTTGTCCTTCCTCATACTTTTGCTGGAACTATTGCAGTAGAAATTTGTTCCTGTGTGGCATTTCCGTGCGGTGTGAAATTACAAGCAGTGGAATTGTTTTGCGGAATTGCATGAAGAATTTGATCCTCAATCGATGAGAATAAAAATTGCATTCACTTACAACAGAAATTTATATTAAGCCTATTTTTGTTGTTTAATTGAAAACACGAAATCCACAAAACCTCATTTTCATCCTACCCGCGTAGAGGCAACCAGAAATTTTCATGTTATGATTGCTTCAAATGTTATGGCAGTTCGGTTAGAACTCGACTTTCGTTTTTTCTGACACTTTTACAAATAATACGTAAGGTGTCAAGTTTTTCAATTTCACACAAAATGTTCACTGGAGAAATAATTTTCACAATGTCCTTTCAACCAGGTTGAAGCTTTACAAATTGCATGCATATGCAAATAGTGATTTGCTTTTGCAGAAGTGTATTACAGTGGAGTCTCTCTGTAACAAGTCTCTTTATAACAACATTTCTATATAACAACATTATTTTTTCCGCCCTTCGTGCATGTAAAGTACATATTTAATGTTCCAAATAACGACATTTCCCTGTAAGAACATGTTTTCCGTTTCCCTTCAGTGTTGTTATAAAGAGACTCCACTGTATATTATTATAATTTATCTACATTGTGCATTGGATTCTGTGCATTCAGATGATTTTTTCAAAAATTTAAACTTTGTATCATGTTTGAAAAACTCGCCAAAATTTGTCAAATAGTGGTCGGATCGGGTTGCATATTTTTTTTGCTGAATTCGCATTTTGCATTCACCTTGCATTGTGGTACTTTTTCACGGATATACAGGGATAATAAATTGGCACCCTGCACATATCGCGCAAACTGTCTGGAAGTTTTTAATATTCACGATAAAGATTTCATTAAATTGAGTCAAATATACATTTTCTACAAATTACAGAAGAAATGATTTTACCGGCGTCAACATAATGCATTTATTTGAATGTCCTGACGTCACAACAATTTTTATGCTTTTGAATTAAACCACATTAATAGAAAACTCCGATTTTTTGCTTGACCTCTTGTGACAACTATGCACATAATGCCTGAGTGAAATTTAGTATCGGTTCAATACCAAAATGTCAAAGTTGCATTTTTTGTCACCCCTAGGCTGAATAAGAAACATGTCATAAATTCAAAATCACGTTTTCACTGCCGAAATAATGCGAACAATAAATTTGGGCATTTTCGCATTTTATTTGGCATTTTCAATGCGGTAGGCATTTCGTTTGGCACTTTCAGCCAGGTAGGCATTTAATTTAGCATTTTCAGTGAGGTAGACATTTTCATGTTGACAACACTAAAAGGCAATCGACACAGGCTGAACTATATAACTATCCTATCATTGATGATCAAGTAGGAAAACAATCGCAAACAAAAGAGGCACTCTAATCCAACACTAATTAAATAAATTCCCACGTACATATGGAATTTCTGAGTCGTCTGTGGACGCCTCCCCACACATTTAATGTCCATTATCAGCGATGCTCCATTTCCATAGTGTGAAGCCCTTATTTCAGTGCATTTTGTTTGTTTTCGAAAGAATTTTTCCAAGTGCATAAAAACTGCTCCCAGGAATCGTTAGAAACTAAGCGTTAATTGATGAAAAACTGAAATAATCTAGCTAAACTGCTGTCATCGACCGTCCATGAGTTTTTACTGCTCCATTTGACTGAAATTTGACATACGCTTGTCTGAAATGATTTGGCTGAGGTCGTTTGAAGGAAAATCCGAAATTCGAAAATTTTTGATGGGCTTAGAATCAATATTTGTTTTCCAAAATCACTTACATATGTAAGGCCTAAGACGATAATTATTGCTATTTCAAGTGACACCATCCATTTATTCCCTAACATGGCCACTCCATGCCCACCACTATTGGCTAAGTATGACTTTCTCCGACGATTTATTTCAGACATTCGGGCATTGTCACATTCAATTTGGCGTTTTTAGTGCCGTAGGCATTTCATGTAGCACTCTAAGAGCGGTAGACATTTCCTTTGACATTTTCATTTACGTCATGGGATTTTTATTTTGCCAACTCTAAAAGGCAATTTACGCTGGCTGGATTATACCTGTCACTGATGATTAAGAATAAAAGCAATCAGAAACGAAGGAGGTACTCCAATCCAACAAAATTGAATAAATTCCCACGTATGGAATTTCTGAGTCGTCTGTGGACGCCTGCCCACACATTTAATGTCCATTACCAGCGATGCTCCTGATAAGGCGGGTGTTATACTCATGTTAGCATTAGGATGTTAGAACAGAAAAAATTGGTAGATACTTTAAAATCTAAAGAAAGTTTTTCAAAATATCTCACACTAAATTAGCCATTCGTAGAATGAACTGGCTTATCTAAAGGAAAAATAACCTAGGACATCAATTTTTTGTAATCTGGAATATCCGATAATGAGAGGTTTTCAAGACAACCTGCAGTAGTTGTTTTCTCCTGCATTTCCCACGAGTTGCATAAAGCATGTATGTGAAATATAGTTAGGTTCTTTCTGGCATACTCTGAGAGATGCCCTTTGTGTTATGTAATGTCTGGACAACTCGTCCCTTAGAATGCGTGAGCCCAATGGGAGGTTCACGTTACCACTTACGTAATTACAATCTCCAGTGAGGGTCTTAATCTCTGAGAGATACGCCACTGGAGAAATCCCTGCCATACGACCAGGCTCCAGGTCATATGGACTTAGGGCGATGGGTTCACCGGTTACTTTCAAGAGGATCCCGTCCTAGGGGCTTGCTCAAGATTTCACCGGGAGTTTCCTGGCCCATAATCGGAAACTCCTATCTACATGATACGTGATCACTATCTTATAATATTTTGTCAGACCACTGTAGCGTCGCCGTCTGTAAGGATATAATGTTCATCGTAGGTCGGTAAATATATTCATAATGCATAGGGACAACCACATAATTATGCTTTATTTTTTCGAAAATTTTGGCTAGCACACTCAACACTTACGTTTTTGAGAAACAATTTATCGTGGACATTTAAATGACTGATAGTGTTATTTAAAAAAGCAAAATTTCATAAAAAATGAAAATTTTTCAAAATTTGTGTCAAAATTTGCAAATACTTTTAAAATTTGCGCGAAAATTTCAGATAAAATAATAAAATATTTTAAAAAAGTATTGTTATATTTTAAAAGCACAAATTTTGAAATATAAAAAAAAATTCCTCATAACATTTTGTTTCTGAAAAATCTTTTTTTGAAGAAACAAAAATTTTCGAAAAAATAAAGCAAAATTTGGTTGTCCCAAATAATGGACGTACCTCGAATAGTATGTGGAACGATGACGATCTCATTACTATTTTGGCGTCCAGAGATAAATACTTTAAGCTTGAGGTCACGGCAATTTTGTCAAACTTACAAGCACTTTTTTAATCATACTTTGAATACCTCAGGAAACAAAGTATTAATGAGTCAAAAACGAGTACCTGATTGAGTTTGACCTCCAGAGGTCAATATTTGTGGCATGGGGTCACGGAACAAACAGGGCCAAATTGACCCGAACTTTTTTAATCAAGTTTAGACCACTCTAGGTTGCCTTGAAAGTATCTCATTATCAGATATTCCTATGGTTACACGAAAATGGGTGTCCAACGTTATTTTCGGTTTAAATAACTGAGCTATGGGCATCACCCTAAATATATTATATGTATAATACAAACACGCATTCAAAGATACCGAGCTCAAATGGCTTGCGTAAATAGTTTATAAGGTTAATCATAATGTAACCAAATATTACGTGACCATACATTTATACTAACGCAATTGTATTTGGCTAGGTTGAAGCCAGACGCAGCAGCTACAATCGGAGCTCGCCTTATGTTCACCGGATGCATCGTGAAGGGATCGATTCTGCTCTGTACAATGCACCGCGTTTACGACGATATCTATCGTGCCTTTCCCTTCGTGATTCAATTTGACTCTGTCCTGATGCCAATTGTTCGCCTTTTCTTAGCCATCGTTGCCAAGGATATTCGACAATTCATTAGCGCAATGGCTATTATTTTGGCTACACAGCTCTACTTTGGATACTGCGCAAAAGTCCAAGCAACGTCATTGGACACCCTTCGCCACTGGAAGGAAGTTTCCAGGAACGTATGGCTGGATAAATATATTCGGTCTTTCGCACTCATCAGGGTCTCAGTAGGAGGGTTCTATTATGCCGATTGTGGTCTGATTCTTACCATGCTGGATATCATTGCAACGAACACCGTTAGTTTGGTACTTGCATTCCATGAAACATAATTATGTAGTGGCTTTAGCGTGGTTAATGTGAGTCTGGGTGGACTTTAGTCAATTAGGACACAGCAAAACCCTCTCCACACAGGCTGGTACAATTTTATTTCCCAAAGCGTATTATAGGATAAAGTCGCTCAATAAATCCTGAGATTCGTGCGACATCCAAAACTACCAATTTTGTTTGTGGTCAAAATTAATCGCGTTAGACCTCAAGCATTTCTCGTGCTTTGATGAGAATATCTTCACGCCATTCACATGTTACTGTAGTTGCATGCTATATATATCAGGGGAAAGTTAAGTAAATGTAACTTTTACATGTAATTTAAGTCCAACTCTAGAAATAATCAGGAGGGGCTATCATCCGAAAGTGCCACTGGACAATTTTTGATTTTCCCTGTACAATTTCATTACTGATGCAAAGGAAAGCAATATTGGCAATATTGAGGCAGGTTCTTCCGCCCTTTACGAAAAACCGTTCTTTCATATAGTGTACGTGCGATATATGTAAGTCATATAATGTACGTACGATTTGACTCTGTAGGAAAACAACCATATACATAGGTCGGTTAAGAATTAGCAAATTTGCCTTTGCTATATAGACATTCAAAAATGTGAATCGTTACAACCGATTTTTCAGTCCGCATGCAGAGGGCAACATGATAGTTTAGTGTTTTGTGTAAATATGCTTAAATTTAATGGCGGGTTACATAAAATTTTGTCTCGTATATGCGAGACGTTGTCAATAAACATTACCTCCCCCTGCCGTCATGAAGCGGACATGCTGCCGGGTAATGCCAGCAAGCTGTCCAGGTAGAATTGATCAAGTTACGGTAAATTTCCGCGCCAAGCACAAAAAATTCGCTCTTGACGAAATTATTTTTATTACACCATAAAAATTTTCAAATAAAAGCCGAAAACACAGAAATCCGTTATTTAGGAAGTTAAAATTTAGAAAAATGTTTGCACTTCTTTACATACTACGATAATGTGCATTAATGATACATACACACTTTAATATACATATACACATAAATGATGCATGTACACATTAATATACATATACACATAAATGATGCATATGTACCTACATATATAAATTACAAGCCATAGTAATGCTATTTTACGATTGACGGCAAAATATATTTTTACTTGCAATCCACGAAGCCTAATTTTGAAACGGCTTTCGTGTGGTTGATATGAGGCTGCGTGGCTCCAAGCCAATTATATTGGAACTAGAATTTTTTAACGCTTTTTACTTCTAATACGTACAAATATGTGCTCCCTTAAAACATGATGACAACCAGATAAATGTAACTTTAAATGTAACTTACATAAGTCAAGCTCTCGAAATTCCTGTATGGACTATATAGTTAATTACTAGTACCTATAGCTGTATGTATATGTATTTGGATGTGTAATTTCCCCAAACGTGCAATAAAACATTGTACACTCTCTGTAACAACACTGACGGGAATGCCGAAAAATATTGTTATAGTGAAAAGTTGTTATATAGAACAAAAAATATGTAGTTTAAATGTACGAAGAGCGGAAAAAATATAGTTGTTGCAGAGAAACGTTGTTATAAAGAATCTTGTTATAGGGAGACTCCACTGTATAATTCTAAAATAAATTAAGAAATCACTTATTCACTTCAAAATGTAGTCAACTTTTTAATTAAAAAACAGAACGTTAAGCATGTTTTACATGGGCTGTGTGCAAAATGTACGGGTTTCAGACATTTCAAATCTGGAAACCTTAGCTGTATCGCTGATACAACTCCATGCATAAATTGCCGAAATACTTCCGCAGTTACTTAATTATTTTAAGTAAAACATCGATGGTCTAATGTGACAAGATGGTACGGTGATAAAAGTTGTAAATATCAGAAATCATGGAACCTCTGGAAAATTGCTAACCATTTTCTGAAAAAACTTCGAAAAAAAAAACTCTTACTTCCGTGTAATTGCTCATTAATGTAATGTATGTATGTATATTAATTAATCAATAAAGAATTAACCAGTCCTCCCAGACAAAACTGCTGCCATTAACAATTTCTCAATAACGAGTTCCAAAAAATGGTAATACAGAAATTGTTTCACGCATAGCTCTGATTACCGCTATTTTACCTTTTTTTAACGAATATGTCAGTAGAAAACCGTACGATGCATATTATTAATAGATGTTTGTAATTACCTAATTACTGTTAATAATACAGTAGTTGACACTGTTGAAGTTGACAGTATACATTTTGCTTCTTTACAAATACTATTTGTTTTATTCCCGCTTGCGAATGCACACGTTTCTCATTATCAGACGAAATCATTATGTATACATATATAGCTATTACAATTTCTGTAAAATAAAAAATTATAGCTCTCTTAAAACTGTGGGTGTCAAAAGTTACTATTTTGTATTATATTTTTATGTTGTTGCTGTCCAACTACAATGGAGTCTCTATATAGCAACTCTGAAGGGAAGGACGAAAAATAGTGTTACAGAGAAAAGTTGTTATATAGAACATAAAATATGTAGCTTATATGTACGAAGGGCGGAAAAAATAATGTTGTTATATAGAAAAGTTGTTATAAAGAGACTTGTTATAAAGAGACTCCACTGTATTTCCCCTAAAGTTGGACTTTAGGGGAATTATGTTTTTATCGCTCTTAACCATAATTACCATTTCCGCTATAGATGTAGGGTGTCGCTTCCTTCTCGTGTTTCATTAATAATATAATTATAATATCGCCACCATTAAACTATTCACAAAAATACGTACTTCTCATAAAATCCTAGTCATTATTTGCCATTGGTCAGTTGTAAACTAAATTTGTACGGAAAAATGGAATACCTATAGGTATATGTCAGTTTCCCTTGATACCCCAAATATGTGGAACCTGTATGTACGGTGGAGTCTCTATATAACAACTCTGAAGGGAAGGAGAAAATTATTGTTACAGGGAAATGTTGTTATATAGAGACTTCACTGTTCAACGATTCAATTGGGATTGCCTCCTACTAATTTTCAAGGCGCGCGCTGCTCACGGACTGGCACAACGAAATTGCATGCGTGCTAATTCTGGCTGTGCATGTACAAGTTACCAAGAAATATGTTATACCTCCGCTGCACCTTGGAACTGCGGCCATACTGGAGCTTACAATAGTATAGCTAGCTAGAAAAAGAAGCGGAAAAGCAGGTACAGTCGACTCTCACTATAACAGCAGTCTGGGATCCCCCCGAGAGCTTTATTAAGTAAACGGCTCCTTCTATAAAAGCACTTGCTATAACAGCACTTGGCCTATAACAGCAGTGTTTTCCCTGCTGCGACCAATATCAGTGACGTTATGGTGGTCTCTTCAATCACAAAGCTCAATTTCAGACAAAATCAACTTTTTGGGCAAACCTTTTATTGTTCGAAGTTCGAACCTACGAATGGGAATTCCATTTAGATGAAACATAATTTAATCAAATTATGGCTTTTCCGTGTAAAATTTAACAAGGAGAATTTTTAAAATCGATGCCAGATTCTGTGTAAAATAAATTTGTAGCATTTGTTTCCAGCGTCAATTTTAACGGTGAGCGGAGGCAAAAACACTTCAGGTTGATTTTTATTCTGAAAGAGTAAGCGCATACATGTACATGTATCCTAGCTTGTACATATATGTTGTCGAAATCTACGGGAATCCGCAATAAAATTCTGCTGAGTGAACAAATTTGTCCAGCTTTGTACAGTTTGGGGAACATAAAATGTTTGTCCCTAAAGACGGAATAAAAAATTAATTTTGCTTACACTGCCATAACTGAGTTAATCTTGGTCGGATTGGAATGTAATTTCCGTCCTAGATCCGTAACAAAAATTTTAATACGGTGTTGAAGGGCTGCTTGATGTCCCCAGGCCCCAGAGGATTTAATTTGTTTGCTAAGGCCTCATGTATGTACATACATACAGATGAACCCAACGGTAGTGAATTTTATAAAAAAAAGTGATTTCCTTCGTTTCTCGATTCTCTGGGATTTAATTGATTGTATTCGGATTAATTAAACTGAATCTGTATATGTGTGGGCTATGATCCCTGTGGTTTCAATTAAACTAATTGTAAGAAAGTCTATACATATATTGGCTAGCTTAGGTATTTTATTGGTTTTCCGTCTTATTTGATTTAATTATCCGTGTTTCGATTTAATGCCAATTCAACACTATCCAAGCACGGCAGCAACTATTGAGTTTTTTCCAAAGACTTACGTTCTCCATGAGTCTGCATATTTTTCTTGATTTTATTTTAACAGCCAAAATATTTCATCTCCGAAGAATAATTTCATCTTTAAGGAAAGTGAAGACTATAGACAAACTTGTTACACAAATGATTTTTTGTTGAACTTTCAGCTACTCTTGAATTGTTATGACTGTTTCCTCTGCCACCATTTCTCTACTGCATTTTGTACAACTTCTTACAGCGTCAAAGACTTTTAATTTTTGCTGGCGTAGAGAATACCATACAGCAGTCAAAATTATTGAAAATGAGCTGGTTCATTGGAAACATTGTTATAGAATATTTTATTTTCCTGAACTTGGTCGTATGATGATGTTGCAAACTGATCCACATTAAATACCACTCTATAACTCTATACACGTGAGTGCAAATGTTCCCATAATTATCATCGATTTAAGATTCCTCCACAATCAAATCAGTGAAAATTGTTTTCCTCTACAAAATCAGTGCCAGTGGTGTTTTACGAAAATTAGGCTTCCCGGACATTTTATATCAAAATGTTAGAGCATGAGGATTTACGTTGGAACTTCATGGCCTTCCGGATTTTGAATGATTTGAACTTAATCCCGTTCATGGTGGAAGAAAGCACGGGTCGAATCAGAGTGGAAGTTAAATCTGGTAGGCGAAACTTTCGATGGAAGTTGCAGATACTATTTTTTGTCTTGCTGCCTTTCCCTTATCGACTGTGGAGAACCATGTATTCTCTTTTGCACTTCGGGAAGTCGGACTTAGCCACAAATTGCTTCTTGTACGCTGATGTAATCATGATTATGATGCTGATTTTGATTTGGGGAACGTTACGGTTGAGAAATCTTGAACGGGATATGGCGGCCTTTCTGACGGAAATCAATTTAAATATTGGACGTTGCCCGGCAAGTGCATGTATGCTTTTTTTCGTCTCTTTATATGTATATAAAAAATCAATACAGTCAATTCTCTCTATAACGGACCTCCTTATAACGGTTTTGGACTATAACGGCGTTCAAAAACCCGCCCGAGACCATTTCAATGCTTAAAACTTCCTCTATAAAGGTTATTTTATAACGGTTTTTTCGTTATAACGGGGAAGCTCTGAATCCCCAACCAATAAATGTCTTTTGCTATATCGGTTTTAGGCCACACATGCTATAACGGTTTTTTCAAATTTCTGAATCCCCGCCATAAATTCATTTTTGCTATAACGGTTTTAGGCCACGCCCTCACACGCTATACCGGTTTTTCTGTAATTTCGAATCCCCTGCCATTAAAATCGTTTTATAACGGTTTTTCTTGTACCGGTTTTTCTTATACCGGTTTTTCTTATACCGGTTATTCGTTATAACGGTTTTTCTGGCTGATTTTTGCTAAACCGTTATAGAGAGAATTGACTGTACTGAGAAATCCTTTTTTTTTGACGTGGTGCAGCTAATGATCGTGGCCCGTTCCAGTTGTATTGTGTGCAACAAGGCTCATTACATTTTAGGCGCTACATATAGACAATTGGTAGATGCTTAGTTTTCAAAATAAATATTTGCTCTAAAACAAAGTTTTCAACAAATAGTGTTCAAAATTTGACCGTACCTTTCCGCATTGTGCCACATTGTGTGTTCGAAATCTGTGCTGAAGTATTTTCAAATTCAATGCATATTTGTAATTACCCATGTGAAAACTTTTCCAGGTCGGGATCAATTTTTATTTACGAACTGATAAATTTACATTTGCATTTGCACATTTTTATTCGTTGAGACAAAATAAGCAATGTTCACAATTGCGTCTATTTGCGCATTTTATAAATGTCGTCAACCGCACATTTTACGAATAGCGGAATAGCCTTGCGCCGTTTTGTAAGAATGGACAAAAGTTTAACAGCTGCATAATTCAATGTATACACTTGCAAAATTTATACAAGTGTATGTCTTGCAACTCATTAATAATACCCGCGCGTGGCGACAGGATTTAACCAATTTGTTTGGTAATAGATGCATCGGTATATAAACGTCTACGCTCACACTCAGTCACAGAACTGGCCCTAATAGGTTTGGCGCCATCGCTGGGTATGACAATTCTGACATCGTACGCCCTCTTTGCGTTGATCCTACCTACAAATTTTAGTTTCTACGCGTCCATCCCGCTGAAGAATCGAACTTGGCCGTTAGCAATTGCAGGATGGCTCATTGAAGTGGTCATCGTCACTCAGCAAGTCGTTCTCTTCCTGATTTTCTTCTACGGTATTCTCATCCTCATTCCGTATCTAACGTCAAAGGAT
>JAQGBT010006774.1:0-11931 GCA_034698585.1 Disparrhopalites patrizii | reverse complement strand
TCTGTGTCCAAATTTGTTTTCTGTGTCCAAATTTGTTTTCTGTGTCCAAATTTGTTTTCTGTGTCCAAATTTGTTTTGTGTGCGTCCAAATTTGTTTTGTGTGCGTCCAATTTTGTTTTCTGTGAGTCCAAATGTTTTTTCAGTGCGTCCAAATTCGTTTTCTGTGCGACCGAATCTCCGAATTCGCTTTGGATATTTGAACCGACTGAGCAACAAATTGTAAATTTGCAATTTAATTATCAAATATAGTTATCGACATAGCACCGTAACCATCCCGGGAGACATGCTTCTGGTCACGGCCTTCGTGTCCTACGTGGGTTGCTTCACAAAGAAGTATCGCCTCGAACTCCTGGAAAGGGCTTGGGTGCCCTACCTCAACAATATGAATGTAAGTAAAATTAAACTATATATTTCAAATCAATATGTCTTGACCTAGTGCACATATAATGACCTCGGTACATTTTTTTACTTGACCCAAACCCAGCCGGGAATCCCCACCTCCAAGAACGTAGACCCCCTCATGGTGCTAACGGACGACGCCGAAATCGCGGCATGGAACGCCGTGGGACTCCCCAGCGACCGAATGTCCAGCGAGAATGCCACCATCCTCATGAACTCCCAGCGTTGGCCCCTGATGATTGACCCCCAGCTCCAAGGGGTCAAATGGATCAAGTGCCTCTACGGGACACAACTCCGGGTCATTCGCCTCGGTCAAAAAGGCTACCTAGACGTGATCGAAGAGAGCATCTCCCGAGGCTACACCGTCCTCATCGAGAGCATCGGGGAGTCCGTTGACCCCGTGCTGGAGCCGCTCTTGGGCAGGAATCTCATTAAGAAGGGCATGGCCATTAAAATGGGCGACCGAGAGATCGATTACAATCCCCTCTTCCGCCTCATCCTCCAAACAAAATACGCAAATCCCCACTACCAACCGGAAATGCAAGCCCAGACGACCCTCATCAACTTCACCGTGACCCGGGACGGCCTGGAGGACCAATTACTGGCGGAGGTCGTCCGGGTGGAACGACCCGATCTGGAGCAACAGAAGGCCCAATTGACTCAGCAGCAAAATCAGTTCAATATCCTTCTGAAACAATTGGAGGACGACCTCCTCTCTCGCCTCCAGACGGCCAAAGGGAATTTCCTCAAGGACGACTCCCTCGTGGTGAACCTGGAGAAGACCAAAAAGACGGCCGTGGAGGTGGAGGTGAAGGCCAAAGAGGCGACGATCACATCCATGAACATCGATGCGGCTCGGGAATTGTATCGCCCCGCCGCGGCCCGGGCATCCCTCTTGTACTTTATCCTAAATGACCTGAACAAGATCAATCCCATCTACCAATTCTCCCTCAAGGCCTTCTCGGTGGTCTTCCAAAATGCCATCAAGGGGGCGACGGCATCGAAGGACGTGGGGAGGCGCATCGACCACCTCATCGATGCCATCACCTACTCCGTGTGGATGTACACGAATCGGGGCCTCTTCGAGAGTGATAAGCTCATCTTCACGGCGCAGGTAGCCTTCCAAATCCATATCCAGAAGGATCCCCTCCAAGAACGGGACATGGACTTTCTCCTCCGATTCCCCGTCATGCCCAATATGCTAAGTCCCGTGGAATTCCTGAGCCACACGAGTTATGGGGCCCTCAAATCCCTGGGGATGTTGGATGATTACCGGGGGGTGGATAAGGATTTGGAGACGCAACCCAAACGGTGGAAGAAATTTGTGGAGAGCGAATGTCCGGAGAAGGAATCCTTGCCTTCGGACTTTCGGAATCGGACGGGCGTTCCCCGGTTGTGTATCATGAGGTGCCTTCGTCCGGATCGGATGACCTATGCTGTGAGCGTGTACATTGAGGAGACTTTGGGGGCGAAGTATGTCAAGTCGGTGAGGATGGATTTTTCAAAGTCCTTTGAGGAGGCCTCCAAGGAGACGCCCATCTTTTTTATACTCTCCCCGGGGGTGGACCCCTTGAAGGATGTGGAACAGCTGGGGAAGGCCCTGGGATACACGTCGGACTCGGGGAAATTTCATAGTGTCAGCTTGGGTTAGTAATATCTTCTTTACTGATCTTAAGATAATTATTTAGCAGGGTTTAACGTGTTATTTTAATTTCTAATTATATAAGTATCATTTGCAAATTAAAAATAGGGTAATACAATTTAAAACTATTTTTCCAATGAATAATTTACCAAATAATAATTTAAACACATTTTTTTTTTACTTACGAATCATTCCAATTGCTTCCGATTTCTGATTAATAATTTTTTCAATTAATCAACTAAATGTATTTACTTGATTACTAATAATTTTGAAGTATTTATTTGTTGAATTATCCATATTTTAACGTATTTGTTCCAATTTATAATTTTACCAAAATTATATTCCCATTAATACTACGAACGAATTTGCTTTAATTAATCAATTCAACGTAGTTATTTGCTTCAATTAATAAATTCAACGTAGGTATTTGCTTTAATTAATAAATTCAACGAATTACTGTCATTAATAAATTCACGAATTTGGTTTAATTAATAAATTCAGCGAATTTACTTTAATTAATAATTTTAACGAATTTGTTTGTGGAGTAAATAATTTTGACGAACTTATTCCAATTAGCAATTTTAAATAATTTGCTTCAGTTAATAAATTAAACGAATTTGCTTTAGTTAATAAGTTTAAGGCATTTATTTATTCCCATTAATAATCTTAACGAATTTGCTTCAATTAATAGTTTAAACGCATGACTTCCCATTAATAATTTGAACTAATTTGCTTCAATTACAGTGGAGTCTCTCTATAACAAGTTTCTTTATAACAATATTTCTCTATATGAAAACATAATTTTTTCCACCCTTCGTATGTACATATAGGCTACATATTTAATGCCCTATATAACAACATTTCTCAGTAACAATATTTTTTTCTTTCCTTCAGTGTTGTTATATATATAGAGACTCCACAGTAATAAATATTCATTTTTTGCAACAAATTAATAATGCAAACGATGTTTTTATTCGTTAATAAATACAAAACAAATATAATTGATGCCCCGAATACATTGTTTTCAACCGTTTTCCTCATTAATAATTGCAAATGGTAATTTAGGCCAATGTTTCCCATTTAATTAAAAATTAAACGCATTTTTTCACGGATGTGTAAATAATTTCCAATCAAAAAACCAATTAATTCTGCTTGAATTCACCAATCCTGTAAACCATAAATTAATTATTGGAAACCCTCGGATACAATATTTTATACCGATAATCGTCCGACATTTTCATTGTCATGTCATTATTGGTATATAGTGAAATGGTGCATAGGTATACTAGTATGTTATATATAAGTAGTATTTATGTCGTATATATGTTATATAGTTATTAATAACTTTGTTTCACTATATTAAAGCAACCAGTGAGAGGTGTTGCTGGTTGGGAAAATGGGGATTTTACACAAAAGCTTAATTAAATATAATTAAAATAATGTAGGAAATGGCGAAGTGGAATGGATAAGTAACAATTATAGTTAAGTTCTATTAAGCCACAACAACAATTACCGTTACAATCACGAAGAAAACGAAGGAATAATTAAGTAAATGGAAAATCTTATAATAATGAAGAGCTATAAAAGTATGTCTGATGCAGACGAAAAACGAAGAGAGTCCCTTTTCTGACCGGCAACGGCCACTACATCTAAAATCTACATACAATACGTACATACAACATCAATCACATCAACCCAAAACCCCAAATCAAAAGCGAAGCGGGAGCAAGTCAGAGACTTGCTTCAATATAATTAACCATGAAATAATTTATCCTCCATATCTCTGGTTTCTTTAATTGCCATCCATCTCTGGTCTATAGGTCAAGGTCAGGAGGTGGTGGCGGAGAATGCGCTGGAGATAGCTGGGAAGGAGGGTCATTGGGTCATCCTCCAGAACATCCATCTCGTCTCGAAGTGGTTGGGTACTCTGGAGAAGAAGCTGGAACAGAATTGGGAGGCCTCCCACGAGAACTACCGCGTCTTCCTGAGTGCGGAGCCGGCCTCAAATCCGGAGAATCACCTCATCCCCCAGGGAATCCTGGAATCCTCCATAAAAATCACGAATGAGGCCCCCACCGGCATGCTCGCCAACATCCACAAGGCCCTGGACAATTTCAGCCAGGAGACCCTCGAGACCTGTTCAAAGGAGCTGGAATTCAAGGCCATCCTATTCAGCCTCTGCTATTTCCATGCTGTGGTGGCGGAGCGGCGGAAATTCGGGACTCAAGGCTGGAATCGGTCCTATCCCTTCAACACGGGTGACCTCACCATCAGTGTCAATGTCCTCTTTAACTACCTGGAAGCGAACAATAAAGTCCCCTGGGAGGATCTCCGATATCTCTTCGGGGAGATTATGTACGGAGGACACATCACGGATGACTGGGATCGGAGGCTCTGTCGGACGTATCTGGAGGAATATATGGTCCAGGAGTTATTGGATGGAGAGATTCAATATGCCCCCGCCTTCCCCGCCCCTCCCTCCACGGACTTCCTCGGCTACCACAATTACATTGATGAGATCCTCCCCGCGGAATCCCCGTATCTCTATGGATTGCACCCGAATGCGGAGATCGGCTTCCTCACGACGACGTCGGACATTTTGTTTAAGACCATCTTCGAACTTCAGCCCAGGGATTCGGGGGTGGTGGGCGGGGCGGCTTCTGCGAAGGAGGATCGGATGAAACAGGTCATGGACGATATCCTGGATAAGCTCCCGGATCCCTTTGTGATGCACGATATTTCGGGGAGGGCGGAGGAGAAGACCCCGTATGTCATCGTGGCGCTCCAGGAGTGTGAGCGCATGAATATGCTCACTGTACTCATGCGCCAAACTCTTCGGGAGTTGGACTTGGGACTTAAGGTGAGATTTTGCTGTGCGCTGTTATACATTAAAAATGCGTCTATGAGCTTTATTAACGATGCGCTTGCAAATATAACAATTTATTTAAAATACGCCTAGGCAAACCTATGACGGTTTATTAAAATGCTCTTATTAAACTGTTAAAAATGCGCCTATATGTAATAAGTTATTAAAATGTGCCTATATAAAATTACTAAAATGCTCATTCAATTATTGAAAACGCGCTTTAATGCAAAATTTTAAATGCGCCTGTGTATAACAAATTATTGAAATGCATACAATGATTGAAAATGCGCCTATATATGCAAAATTTTACATGCGCGTTCATGAAAAATTTTAAATGCGCGTTTATGCAAAATTAGAAATGCGCGTTTATACAAAAATAACAACGCGCGTTAATGTAAAATTAAAAATGCGCGTTTATGCAAAAAGCGAAATGCACGTTTATATAAATTGAAAATGCACGTTTATGTATATATAAATTGAACATGCGTGTTTATGCTCTATTCAAAATTCGCCTCTATAAGTGCTTCAAATGTTCATGCAACTATTGGAAATGTGTCGGTATCTAAACCTAAAAATGCGCCTGCTCACATACAATTTATTATTATAAATGCGGTTGTGTACTTTATTGAAAATGCTCACCTGCACATTAGCAGTACGTCCCTATAAAAATATAATTGGAAATGCGCGTACAAAACTGTATTAAAAAGCTCTGATGGTCTGAAGTGAAAGATTTCCGTCGGTTTCCATATGAAATGATTATCAAAATGTTTGTGTTTGAGTCCAATTTGCAACTACGAGTCGTTGGATTTAATCTAAAACAAATATTAAGCACTGCTGCTATGTTTATACGTGGTTCGAAAAAGCATGAATTTAAAATGATGTAAAATGCCATTTTTGCAGGGGGAACTGACGATAACAGCGGAGATGGAGGATCTGGGAAATGCCCTGTTCCTGGATCAAGTCCCGCCCATTTGGCTCAAGCGGGCGTATCCCACGACATATGGCCTGACCTCCTGGTACGCGGACCTTCTTCTCCGGGTGCGGGAACTGGAGAATTGGACGAATGATTTCATTCTCCCGCCCGCCGTCTGGCTCGCCGGGTTTTTTAATCCACAGTCCTTCCTCACGGCCATCATGCAAAGCACGGCGAGGCGCCAGGAGCTCCCTCTGGACAAGATGTGCCTCCTCTGCGACGTGACCAAGAAAACTAAGGAAGAGACGACGTAAGCGGGAGTTTCAAAAGATAATATTGCTTTGTTTTTTGTTTTATTAACTTTTTTGTTAATTTTCATTCGTAATAATTCCTATTTCTTCTACAGATTATTTTATCGTGGCGTTTTTTTTATTTTAATCTTAGTTGAGGTTCTTCTTTGACTGGATACTCAGCCATTTTTCCAGGACATTATTTGTCCATTTTTCCTTCAACCGCCTGTATGCACTTTGATTTTAATTTCCGAAATGTATGTTTTGGACATTCTGTATATTTGTATGTATATACCTATGTTCGCGTTTTGTCATGATTTGTGGATTTACTGGCATATTTATTGACATGAATTTTGGTTCATGTAAAGCTTTTTTAATGTACCTATAGATTGGAATTTGTTGAATATGGCTTAAGAATTGTTTCTGCGACTAGAATTTGTCCTGTCGAAAATTATTTGTTTTTGTATTATTGTTTGAGTTGATTTTGTACAGATTTACTGGAAGTATTATTATTTGCCAAAAAATTCTGGAATTATCTTTGGGAATTTCCGGACTAATTTCACTCACAATCAGATTTGCGTATTACTGATGTGGTTGGGATTTTTGTGGAATTATTTTTGGATTTTCTCCAATCGATTTTGTCTACATTTACTCTAATTATTTGGTTTGACAAAATTTTCTACAATTATTTGTGCTTATTTATTATTTTACTACTATTTATTTAATCATTTATGTATCTGCAGTCCTCTTGGAATCCTTTTTGGATTTCTTTTACAAATACGTTTGTAAACGGATTTTCTGACATTCTTTGGCGTCCTTCCAGGAACTTTTTTTTTTATTACAGGCAATAATTCACCTGACCATTTTATTTTAAATTTTCTATCTGGAATTTACTCTTAAATTTTGTGAGGAAAAAAATATTTGTTTGGTAATTTTTTCACCAAAGAATATTTGTTTTTGTCTGGAATTTTCCGAATTCTCCAGGACGATTCTCAAAGATGGTGCCTGCATCCATGGCCTGTTTATGGAAGGGGCCCGGTGGGACATGACTTCTGGGTCGATTGCGGATTCCCGGCCCAAGGAGATGTACCCCCCAATGCCGGTGGTGTACCTCAAGGCCATCACGCAGGACAAGCAGGACACTAGAAATACGTATGAGTGTCCCGTGTACATAACCCGAGCCCGGGGACCAACCTACGTCTGGACATTCAATCTGAGGACGAGGGAGAAATCCAGCAAATGGGTCCTCGGTGGGGTGGCCATTCTCTTGCAAGTTTAAATTGTAACCAAAAATTAGACAGAAATGTTTAGACTGAAATTATACCAAAAAAAAGCCAGTTTACAGCCAATGCCGTCCATGTTATGCATTATTTATATGGAAAGTGATGGGAAAACGTCTTGGAAAATATTGACAATGGCTCATATTTAATCCCAGCATTTTTCGTATGGCTTATATATATGGGCATTACCCAATACAGAGCAATTTAGCGAAATTGGTCATGGACGAATTCTTAATAAGAGTTGTCGGATGCCTGGGACGTGGCGCAATGTCATTGTTTCATGTTGTCAACCGTTGTTCTTATTAAATGTGTAAACACTTAATTGTCTACATTTCATGCTATATACATTTACTTTAGTAAAGAAAGGATTGTGCAAGCAGGATTTTCCAATCATCTCCGGAGTGGAATTGGAGGTTTTGTATCCATTCACGCGTGTCTTGGGAAGAAAAGGCGAGAAACCACGTGCTGTACACCCCAATGCTTTTTTTTTTGGAGGACATTTTTCCCACGGGACCTTCCGCCTTATTAGGTTTGCGGTGGGTTTGATTAAGCTTAAAAGTTGCGTTATTTCATGCTTGATCTGTCTCAGTTCTCCTTATTCTCCTCCCTTCCTCTCTGTCTGTCTGTCTCTCTCGCTCTCTCTTTCTGAGTAATTTGTTTCTCAATAATTCCCCTCTCCCTTCCTCCCTATCGTCTCTCACTTTCCTCTCTTCCTCTTCCCTCACATGTTATCCTCTGTCAACTTCTCCTTCCTCTCCCACTCTTTCACTCCTACTCATTGTCACTTTATCTCTCCTGTTTTTTCCGTCGCTCTCCTCTTCCCTTTCTTGTCTCTCCTGCTGCTCCCTTTTCCTCTACTGTCTCCGTCTCTCTCTTTCACTTTCTTACTCCCCTCTCTTTCTCTGCTATCATTTTCTCTCTCTCTCTCTCTCTCTCTGTCTTTCTTTCTTTCTTTCTCTCTCTCACTCTCTCTTGCTCTCTATCTCTTTCTCTGCTATCTTTTTTTCTTTCTCTTTCTTTTTCTCTCTCTCTTTCTCTCTCTGTTTCGCTCATTCTCTCCCTCTCTTACTCTCTCCTTCTCTTTCTCCGTCTCCTCCTTTCTATTTCCTTTCTCTTTCTCCCTTTCTCTATCTCCACTTTTCTGTTTCCTTTCTCTTTCTCCCTTTCTGTCTCCACTTTTCTGTGTCCTTTCTCTTTCTCCCTTTCTCTGTCTCCACTTTTCTATTTCCTTCCTCTTTGTCTTCTCCTCTGCGTCTCTAACTTTCTCTTTACTCGTTTTTATGTCTATCCTCTCTGATCCTCTTTCCATGTCCTTTCTCTCTCTTTATTCCTCTTCTCTCTCCTTCTCTTTCGACTTCTGTTTCCTCTTTTTATATTGCCTGTCTCTGTTCTCATTCTCTCTCTCCTCTCTCTCTGTCTTTTCTGTACATTCCGTATTTCTCTCCTCTCCTCTTTTCATCCTTCTTCCATCTCACGCCCTCTCTCTCTCCATCTGTTTCTATTTCTCTCTGTTCCTTCTTTTTCTGTTTCCACTCTTCCCTCGTTCTCTCTTCTCTTTGTGTCTCCTCTGGTTTCTTTCGTCCTTTCACAACTCTCTCCCTGTCTCAGTAATCTTCCATTCTCACTCCCTTTGTGTGCCTATCCCAGTTCCATCTCTCCCTCGTATATAAATGTCCTGTATTCACGTTCTCCGGGTTCCTTCTGTTCCTCTTGTTTATGTCGGTATTCTAGTTGCATCTCGTTCTGTGTATGTATATATACATATAGCCCTGCCTCTCACTTATATGTAATTATGTATTTTCTTGGAACTTCCATGATGCGAACGACTCACCAAGTCATCTAAAACCCTTGCCTTGCATATTATGTATACATATACATTTATGTACATACCGTACTAATGTATTTGGTATGCAATAATGTACATACTATAACTAATAACTACGTATTTTGCAACTATCTATTGACATTGGTGTCTGCGGTAATCTGTCTGTGGCCTATCAGTTCGGTCTCTCGCATATTTAACTGAGATTTATAGATATGTGCAAAGTGCATTGTAAGCAGAGAAATCCATACATGATAAAATTCCTAACTTGCCGGTTGGCATTTCCGCATTTGGCCTGATGGAGCACACCATTATAGGGAAAATTTGACCATTTCCATTTTAATATCAGAACACTGATGATTTGTGAAAGAAAAATTTGCTGTCACATGCGGAAATTCGGGGACTTCCTCCGTGCCGATTTTTCCTGGTTATTTCCTTTAAAACAAAAAAAAACAAATTAAAATACGAATCAATGAACGTATAAAAGGATGTAAAAGCCTGGATGGAATTTCAGAGAATATATTGATCTGTACCAATGGAACATCTGCGGACATTAAGCCTCTTGGTAGGCCTTTCCTTCCTGGCCACCTTCATATTCTTCCCTTCTGGGACGAGTGCCAGGCCGGAGGTGGACGCGGGCCTCTTCCTAAAATTACTTAAAGGAGAAAGCGTGGACGTAATTTTGAGTTTCAAAAATTCGGATGTAACCCTGGATGGAATCCGAAGTCAAGTTCAATCCAAGGGAGGTTCCTCCAGGGACAGGAGAGAGGCCCTCTACCAGGGATTAAAGCGCCACGCGGACCAAAGTCAAGTTGATGTCCTCCAAGCCCTGAAGAAAGCCCAGTTACAGCGCCGAGGAATTAAATACAACCAATTATGGACAGTAAACCGGATATCCGTGAGGAACGTCGACTGGAAGGGCTTCCAGCTCCTCGGGAGGATGGAGGACATCCAGGAAATCCGGATTGACCGGGAATTTCCTTTGTACGACCATTTGGTGGATCCAGAAAAAATTCCGTCTGAGTCAAGAATTGAATGGAACGTTGAATATGTAGATGCCCCTCAAGTGTGGGAAAAGGGCTTCCGCGGAGAGGGCATCGTCCTGGGTAGCATTGACACCGGCGTCCGGCACACGCACTTGGCCCTCCGAAATAAGTATGTACCCGGGTGTTGGTTCGACCCCTATGAAGATACCCCCACCCCAGTTGACACCGAAGGTCACGGGACCCATACGGTGGGCACAATGTGCGGGGACCTGGGCCTGGGCCTCGCCCCCGGGGCGAAATTCGTCTCCTGCCGTGCCTGTAAAGCCCGGAAATGTACCGAATCCGCCCTCATCCGCTGCGGGGAATTCATGCTCTACCCCACAACCCCCAAAGGAGCCCCCCTGCCCCCCTCCTGCCAGCCCCACATCATCAACAACAGTTGGGGCGGAGGCCCCGGGGATGATTTCTACTGGCATGTGATAGAGGCCTGGAACACGGCGGGGATTTTTAGTGTCTTTTCCGCCGGGAATTCTGGGCCTCAATGCTATACGGGGGGCTCTCCTGGGGATTATAATAATACCATCTCCGTGGGCGCCACAGACGCCCGGGGGACTCCGCCCCCTTTTAGTTCCAGGGGGCCCAGTGTGGATGGGAGGACCATGAAGCCGGATTTGGCCGCTCCGGGGGTGAAGATCCGGTCCGCGCACTCCTCCGCGGACGATGCAATGGTGTTTATGTCGGGGACGAGCATGGCGGCGCCTCATCTGGCGGGAATCGGGGCGTTGATTTTGGGGGCATTTCGGGAGCATAGACCCGATTTGACCCCAGAATGTGCGAAAACCCTGATGTATGAATTAATACGGAAATCCACGGTCGCGCCCTTGATGGGTGGGGCGGGCGACAGGAATTGTGGGCAGATTTCAGATTTGGGTAGCCCCAATACGATCACCGGAGCCGGGATTTGCAATGCGGGGAATGTCATTCGGAAGCTGATTGACGCCGATTTTAGCTTTAATTGCTAACATCTGTATTTATTTATTTATCTGTTAATAATACGTATATTTATTTAGCTATGTAAAATAATATTACAGTGGACTCTCGCTATAACAACCCTGAAGGGAAGAGCAAAAATGGTTGTTATATGGAAAAGTTGTTACAGAGAATGTAAAATATGTGCACCATATACAGTCTCTATATAACAACTCTGAAGGGAAGGGAAAAAATATTGTTACTGGGAAATGTTGTTATGTAGAACATTAAATATGCAGCTTACACGTACGAAGGGCTGGAAAAATAATGTTGTTACAGAGATATGTCGTTATAAAGAGACTTGTTACAGGGAGACTCCTCTGTATACGAAGGGCTGAAAAATAGAGTTGTTTTTAGAGAAAAGGTGTTATAAGGAGAGTTGTTATAGAGAATCCACTGTATACATATGTACATATATGCATTTATTTATTTATTATAAACAATTACAGAGGAATTTCTGCTTTTACTCTCTGATATAAATATATATAGTTAAATACCTCTATAACGGACCTCCTTATAACCGTTTTCGCACTATAACGGTGTTTACAAACCCGTCCGAGACCATTTCAATGCTAAAATCTTCCTCTATATAATGGTTATTTTGTAACGGTTTTGTTGTTATAACGCGGAAGCTCTGAATTCCCGACCAATAAATGTCTTTTGCTATAACGGTTTTAGGCCACGCCCTCACACGCTATACCGGT
>JAQGBT010006773.1:0-11933 GCA_034698585.1 Disparrhopalites patrizii | reverse complement strand
ACGAGTCTCTCTCTCTCTCTCTCTCTCTCTCTCTCTCTCTGTCTCTCTCTTTTAGTTTTCCTCTGAAGTCAAGTTTTTAAAACTCTTCATATAACTGTAAAGTGTGGAAGGGTAGAAGTTAAATACATGCGTGTACTAGAACCTAAAATAACAATTTTCAACAGGACCCACACATGCTCTGTACCGTGATTATAGGAGTAGGAGCGTCGGCGAACTGGGCTATGCACTAAGGCCGTCATATGCGGGTCTATTTTTGGGACTCAACCCGCTTATTGCTCTCATTGTGAAAGTAAATAATATACAAATTCATGTAGTACTACAACACACGCGTGGAGGTTGTGAAGATACCTCGAATGTTCATACATATGCATACGTGTACATATGTATATGCATATGGACAAGTTTAAGGTATGTATACATTTGAATTTTTTTTAGGGTTGGAGGTGTTGCAGGAATATATTTTTGAGGTCTGTAACGGAGTGCCACTCCGGACAGGGAAGAGGTTTGGGTACAGAGGAAGTTATCAGGGAGCAATTACAAGGACAAGAAATGGAGCAGAGAAGGAGAGAGAGAAATTAGAGGGGAACAAAGATGCACCACAGACAGTGAGAGAAATCAGAGGGAGGGAGACATCAAAGAGGAAAAAGAGAGTGTCAAAAAGGGAGAAATCATAGAGAGAATAGAGAGATTGATAGAGAGAGAAATCAGAGAGAGAGAATAGAGAAATTGTTAGAAAGAAAGAAATCAGAGAGAGAGAGAATAGAGAGATTGTCGGAAAGAGAGAAATCAGAGAGAGAAAAGAGAGACTGTCAGAGAGAGAAAACAGAGAGAGAATAGAGAGACTGTCAGAAAGAGATAAAACCGAGACAGAGTAAGAAATAAAAAGTTGATCGCAAAGAGAGAGAGAGAGAGAGAGAGAGAGAGAGAGAGATAAGTCAGGGAGAAAACCAGATGAAACAGAGATACAAATAGTTTCAGCAGAAACAGAGAAATCCGGGGAGAAAATAGATCAAACAGAGAGCGAAATCAGGAAGAAAACGAGATGAAACAGAGAGACGACGAGTTGAAACAGAAAGCGGGAAATCCGAGGAGAAAATAATTGAAATAGAGAGAGAAATCAGACACAAAAAATTGAAACAGAGAGAGAGAGAGAGAAAAATCAGAGTGAAAAGGAGATGAAAGAGAGACAACAAGTTGAAACCGAAAGAGAGAAATCAGAGAGAAAAAGAGAGAGAGCAGCAATCAGAGAAATGAGAGAGAGAAGCGAGACACAGCTAGAAAGAAAAGGGGAGATTCCATTGAGAAAAAGGGAGATGACACAGAGAGATGGAACATGCAATTAAAACTCAGAAAGAGAGAGACAGTGCTGAGTGCTGACATAGAAAGATTGATCAGAGAGAAAGGAGTGTTTATGAGAGCCACACATCAAAGAGACAGACATTTGGAGGTAAAGATCACAGACGAAAGAGAAGCAGATGTTAAATAAATACCAAACTGCTACGCAACTGCTGCAGAGATGGAATATATCCATCTCCCAATTAACCATCTGAACATCTTGGGCTATTTCAAAGAGGATGACCAAAGCATATCAAATTATACGAGAGAGATGAGATGAGAGAGAGATTCATCAAAATGTGTACAAAGAGAGAGAGAGAGAGAGAGAGAGAAGAGAGAGATAGATGAATCTCTACACATTTCTCGTTTTTCTCTCCGCTTGACTTGATGATGACTTTCGAGAGATGACGAGGACGTGGAGGACGCCAAAAAAAAAATTCACTGCAAGTTTATGTATGCAATTTTTCACTCATACAAATGATGCAAGGCACTATACACGTCACATATGTAAGGTGTTATGCGAGTCACCTGAGAAGAAGAATAAGCCCAAAAAAAAGTAAGAGGGAGATATACTAACCTTATGCGTTCCACATCATTACGATGATTAAAGGAATTCATAAAATAAACACTGGTAAGGATTGTGAAACGTTAAATAGATATAATAATGGGAGAAGGCTTGGACTGTAACTGTTATAAAGGGGATGTTTTTTTTTATATTTAAAAAAATAAACATATATATATAAAAAAAAGAAGATGAATAAAAAAGAAATGAAAGTTGGTGACTTGCCACAATATAATCATATGGTAAAGTCCTGTAAACACTTGCCCATACAACACTTGTGTGAGATTAGTACACATCCCATTTTATTGGTGTTATTACAACCCTTTTTTTTCGTTCGTCAGAAAACGAATTCTCCTTTTGAAAAAAACAATCTTTTTTGAAGATGTCAGTGAAAATATGCAAGGTCATCTACTGCTGCCTACTCAATATTCTGACTAAAAAAGATAAGAAACCAAAACGTGCACAGAGGACGTGTTACCCCTATAAAATGGAGAATAATAATAATTTCAGAAAAAAAAGAAGATGAGAAAAGTTGGTGAGGAAAAGTGGTTGTTGTATATAGCCATGAATTGTGGATATTAAAGCCTGTGCATCATCTAATTTTTCGCAGACTTGTGCATTATCCACCACAAAAACATCTCCTTTTTCTTTCTATAAAACGTACTCTTCCCCCAGGCCAAGTTTTTGTGTTTCAAAGTCTCGGGCTTAAAGGGTGAAATGACCGTAATGAGGAGCGAGAATGAGAGAGAAAATGAGGAATATCCCAATATTCTCATTTTTCACAGGGGAACAGCTATACAGAATGTAATCGCTCCTTAAACTGCCTCTCAATGTGGGTTAAAACCTTGGAGGCGATGCTACAACCACTTTTTTCTTACAGAAGAAACTTCCACAGAGCCACTTGAGAAGTGTATGTAATCGAAAATGTTACGCATCTTTCCAACAAATTATAATCAACTGGCAGGGGCAAGGATACAAAAAATTGAAACAACTGCCAAGGCAAACGTACATTGGAAATTCTGGGGAAGCAAAAGTATGTTGAAATCAAAGGCAAAACATGACAGAGCTGACCAAGCAGACAACTGAAAGGATCAACAGAAATCGAAGTAGCAAAGAGAGAAATTAAAGCATTTCACAATGAAAAAATGAAACCACTGGCAATATTAAAGAACATTGTTATAACACGCAATGGCAAACATTTTGGAGGAGAAACTGACCAACAAATAAATGATACTGGCTATGAGAAGAAAAATTTAGGCAACTGGCAACGAAAAAAAAAATTAAGACAACTGGCAAGGAGAAAAAAATTAAAGCACCTACCAAAATGCAACAACTGACAAGAAAAAAGCACTGAAATCACTGACAAAGAGGAAAACATTGAAAACTGACCAAAAAACTTTGAAACTAAACCAAGAGTAGAAATTGAAGTAGTTAGTAAAGTGAAAAATTAAAGAACCTCAGAAAAAAAAAATCAGACGCATTGACTAACGCACAAGAACATTAATAAAAAAAATAAAGCACTAAAGACAAAAACAATGGAATCGAACATGACCAAGAGAAAACAATTGCAACAACTGACCACAAAAAATAATGTATCAACAGAAAAAAGGGAAATAACTGTGCAGGAAAAAATGGAACGAAAATTTAAATGGCTTGGCAAAAGGGAAACATCAGAGAATTAGGAAGGTATCAACTCATTTTATTTATCATTTTATTTATCAGCTGATAAATAAGACTTATTGTTAATCCTCAATATCGAAAAAACGTGCTACAAATCCCCTACAAAAGCAAGGGAGTGCTACTTTTAAGACGTAAAACATATTTCTTACCCTTTCAGAAGAAAACTTGTAACGTCTCAGGTGTTACTCCGTCAAAAAAAAAACAAGATTTAAAAAATCCCAAGTTTATCCACAGGAATTTCGAGGTCACTGTCCAAGATTAAAGGAGAATATATTTTATTTTAAATAAAGGAAACCTTTTAATTGATACGTCATGGATTTGTCTGTATAGAGGCACAATTTCCGTGATTTTCTCTCTCTCAAAAAAGGAGAGTTTGGGGTGACTTAGATTGTGTTAAGAATTAGGAAGAGGGAAATTCCTATGCACGGTCGTCGTTATGACTTGATAATTGGGACTGGGTAATAAATAGGTACGAGCATGTGTCAAGATAACTTAATACACCAAAAGGCACAATCATCCAAAAAGGGGGAAAGCGGAGGAAATGATGACGGGTTTGGGGAAAACAAATTCTTATTTATTCTTGTTTCGTGAGTATTTTTTGAGGGAATTAGTCTCTCCTGGTTTGGGACGTTTCATCACTCTTTCCTTGATTACGAAGTTCTCCCTTATGCAAAAAAAAAAATCACTGTCTTTATTCCAAGGCAATTTGCTCAGTGAAAGTACACTTTTCTTAAATTTAATAACAAACACGCGGGTGATCAGTCAAAAATCCACAATTCCGTTATCCTTTTTCCTTAGTTTTTATTACCATATCAAATTTCTTCGGAGGAATAGGATTACAAAAAAAATTTCTTGGATTACAAAGAATGATTCAAAGTCACGATTTGTGGGTGGAAGAATTATGGGGAGGAAATAGAAAAATAAAAAGGGTTCAAAGGGAATACTATTAACTGACGGAAATTAAAAGTTTAAAAGGGGGAAATTTAATTAGGAAAAGAGAAAAAAAACGGGATTTGGATGTTCGTGTGAGAAAGTTGCTGGGTAAATCCTGGCTCACACACAATTTTCCCGGGACGTCAGCTGATACGACGGAGAGGGTGAGTTCTGGAGGTGTTATTGGTCTGGAGGAGAAAAGCACGTTCCAGGGACTGTAAACACTGGAGAAAGGCCGAGAGAGAGCCACAAAGGCTTCACACAAGCACTTGACAACCACCAAAAAAAAATGCCGGAGGTCACTGAAACTATAATTTTTTTAAATATGATTTTTTTTAAAATCCTTTTTTTTAATGTTTAGGATAATCCCTTTTGTATTTAAAGAACGTTTGTGAAATGTTATATTCCTATTTAGAAGGACGAGAGCGGCAGGCTCATGTTGACTTTGACTGCACTGCAGTCCACAGACGACTGACAAAGCGGCGGCGCGTTTCCCCTTTTACTACTACGCTAAGGCTGTATTCACTCCGCTCTGGGAAGTCCTCGTTGTGAAGGGGAGAGAAAAAAAAGTACTTTTTCTCTTGTCTCTCTCACTCGCACTCACTCACTCCCTTCGCTTTTATGGTGAGGAATGAAGCACCACGGGCTCATGGGAGGATTTTTCCGAGGTATTTTTCCACTTTTGCATTCTCTTGCCCTCAAAGAGCAGCAACCAAAGAGTGAAGTGGATGGTAAAATAAGGGAGAGGGACAGAGAGAGAGACAGAGAGAGAGACAGAGAGAGAGAGACAGAGAGAGAGAGGGAGAGATGGGAATGGAGAGACGATGAGTGGTGATCAAGAGCGTTTGTAGTAGCCACTGCCTCCCATAAGGACTTGACCACGAAAGGAGTGTCTCTAACTATTCAATCACTCCACCATTTCGGATCTTTTACCCTTTACTTTTCAAACAAATAGGAAGAAACGTACAAGGTAGAAAACGGGATGGGGGAGAGATGAGAGGAGAATATATGGGGAAATGTGGAGATGGAGAACGTGGACGGGGAAAAACAAAGGAAGAGAAATGAGCGAATTAAACACAGAGAGATTGGGAAATATAAAAATTTAGGGGAAAAAATACAGCACGTACGATGATACAGACATAGAAACAAATAGGGGGAAAGAGAGGAAACAGAGAGACGGGCAGAGACATTATTCAGAGAGACAAACCGGAGAGAAATGAGGCCCGAGATGGAAATAGAGAGTGAATATCAAGAGACACTTAAACTACCCAGGGATAAATAAGAGGCAGATACGGAGAGAGAGAGAATTGCCAAAAATAAGCCAGAGGGAGATAAAAAGGATAACCAAAAGGGAGATGTCGAGGGATAGACAAAAGAGAGATTCCGAACGATAAATAAGAGAGAAATACCGAAAGAAAAACAGGTCAGAGATGCCAAAAGATAGACACGGAGAGAAACATGGAGGGACAAAAGCTACAGAGTAAAACCAGACACCGAGAGACAACCAGAAATAATAGAAACAGAGAAATTCTGAGAGAAAGAGTAGAATTGGAGAGAGAAAAATATGGTGAAATTGAGAGAGAAAATTCAGAGACAGTAAAATTGAAAGTGGAAGAGACGCCATGAAGAGAGAACAACAGACGCAGATATGTTGAGAAAGTGAGAGAGAGAGAGTGAAAATAGAGACATACGGAGAAATTCAAAGAGAAACACAAAAAGAGAAATACAGAGAGAAATAGATAAAGAGAAGCAGAGAGAGAAATAGAAAAAGAAAAATAGAGAGAGACTAACAGACAAGGAGAAATCGAGAGAGATAGATAAAAGGAGAACTCGAGAGAGAAAGACAAAAAGAGAACTCAAGAGAGAAATAGAAAAGAAAAACAGAGAGAAAAAGGAAAAATAGAGACAGAGAAATAGAAAAGAAGAAAAGAGAGAGACAAGAGGAGAAAAGAGAGAGAGAAAGACAAAAGAAGAAAAGAGAGAGATAAACACAAAAGGAGAAATAGAGAGAGAGAAACACAAAAGGAGAAATAGAGAGAGAGAAATGCATAAAAAATACGGAGAGATAAATGGAGAGAGAAAATGGAGAAATGGTTAGCGAGAGAAGAACAGAAATGGAGAAAAAAGGGATATTGAAAGAGATTATTAGAAAAAAAGAAAGAGAAAGATTTTGAGAGAAAGAAACAGAAGTGTATACAGATAAAGAAAACTGGGGAGAAAGAGAAATGGAGAGAGAAATGGAGAGAGAAAAGGAGTAAAAACTCCACGATGAAGAGCAGTATATATTTTATCTTCTAGAAAGGGAAGGCACACTCTCCTAAATTGACTTTTATATATATCTGCCCCCCTTCCAGATATTCTCCACACTCTCCCCCCACCATTTTCCCCACTAGCTTTACTAATAATACTTCCTCTCCCTCCCAGATTTCCCCCATCCCCTCCCATCCCCCTTTCAGTGTCTTTTCCACCAAAAGAAATATTTGCTTTCTTTCCCATCATCAAATTCCACAACGCGTAAAATTCCAATTTTCCCTTGGTTCCCCCCAAAAAAAGAAGACGGTTCTTGTGGAGAGTAATTTTTTTGATTCCTTCCCGGAATACTAAACAACAAGAGAAACAAGGGAACTTTCGGATAACGCTTCCCTTCCCTTTAAAAACCCGTATTTTTTTCTCCATTGACATTTTACCACTGATCTTGACTCATCTCCTTTTTTTTTTCCTTGGGAAGTTTTATACCTCCGTTTTGTTCAGATCGCCCGGGTATTTGCCCGGGTCTGTCTATTTATTTAGCGAGGACATCATTCGCACCCGCGTGTCTGGAAGGAAGCGGGAGAAAGTTCCCAGTATAAAATATTTAATGGAATAAGCGTTCGCGGTTTTTCTTCCAGAGTACACAAAACTGTAAAAAATGTCTATTTTTTATCCCTTTTTTTCCAAGGATTTCGGACATGTTTTTTCCATTACAAAACCATGAAAGAGCACTTGAGGAGGTGGCTCTTTCTGGCTCCCAAAAGGGGAGATTCGGAGGAAAGGTACTAAAAGTGGAGTTTATTACGGGTAAAAGACGGAGGATTCAGCTGGGAAGGTGGAGACTAATAAATTCTTGGGGTCTTACGATGATAATAAGGATCTTCTGGGGATTGTTTAAACACTAATATTCATATGGTGTGGGATAAGGCTTTGGAGTCGGAAATTACGAGGGGCGAGGATTTTGGGTGGAGATACGCCCGGCTAATATTTTCCACCTTCCGTGCCCCACCAAAAAAAATGCCCGCTTCTTCTTCCCATGTCCTTTCCTAGTTAGTTTGTTATTACGTTATGGTGCAACGGGCTGTGTCAGAGGATGCGGCTTGTTCTAAATGACTTTTTGAGAGCTACAACTCATGAGCTAATATCCTTTTAAGGTTAATTATCAAATTTAGTCCAAAAAATTATCTTTATCCTTTTTCTTGGCATGACTTTTCTTTTTTCCCGTTTTTCATTAACTTTCTGTTTTCTCTTTCGTCCCTTTTTTCTTGATCTGTTTTTTATATTTTTCATTTTCCTTTGTCTTCTGTTTTTTCTACTTTCCCTTCTTTCTTTTTCATTCATTTTTCCTCTTTACAATTTACTTTTTTTCTTCTATGATTTGTCGTTTTCTCACCCGCTCAGTCTCTCTTTCTCTCTCTTTCTCTCTCTTTGTCCTTCTCTCTCTTTGTCCCTCTCAATCTCCCTCTCTTTCTCTCTCTCTCGCCGTCTCTCTCTGTCTCTCATTATCTTAGCGTTTCTCTCTCTCTTTCTCTCTTATTATCTTACCATTTCTCTCTCTCTCTTCCTCTCTTATTATCTTGCCATTTCTCTCTCTCTCTATCTCTCTCTCCCTCTCTCTCATTCTCTTATTTTTTCTCTCTCTCACTCTGTTTTTCTCTCATACCATTTTATTTGTCTGGATTTTCTCTAATCTCTCTCTTCTTCGCTTTGCCTCTTTTTCCTTCTCTTTCTCTGTCGTCTTCTTTTCCTCTCTACGTCTCAGTCTGTTTAAGTCTTGTCTCACTGTGTTCTGTTGGTCTGTCTCTTTCATTTTTTATCCATCTTTATTCTTTCTATCACCTTCACCTATTTCTTATCCCTTTATTTTTCGTCTCCCAATAATCTGCTTATGTCCTTTCGCTTTTTCTCTTTGTACAGCCTGACTGTCTCCCATTTAGTTACCCTTGTTTTTATTTTTTCCTTTTGTATTTCTGTCCCCTTTTTCTGCTTTGTAATTCTGTCCTCATTTTCCTGTTTATGTACTTTTCTTCCCTTTTTGTCTTCAACCCGTCTCTTTTTCCTTTTGTAATCCGTCTCTTTTTCTTCTTTTTCCATCTTCAACGGGTCTCTTTTTCCTATCTTTTTTCTCTTTCTTATATTTTGTCTTCCCTTTTATTTTCTTTACCCTTCATCTTCCTCCTTTTCTTGCTGACTTTTTTCTCTCATTTCATCTCAATCCTTTTCTGTCTCCTTTTTCCTTCTTGTTTCCCCTCTCGACAGTTTTCCCTTTTATTCGATTAATATCCTCCCTCTTCATTTTCTCCTTCGTTTATTCGCAGTTAATTCAGTGGGTTGGTTGTACATGGAAAGTAATATCTCCTTCCCCCGTCAATAGTTGGTTAACAATTATTGTGTCTACTACCTCCTAATAAAAATGTTTCAGGAGGGAAACGAGGTAAATATGCCAGTTGTAAATTTTGCGCCAACTAATTTGAAACAAAATGGGAAAAAAATATTAAAAACGCTTCCCCACTAAAAAAAAATGTATATGGTGCCAAATCTCCTCATATAAACGTTTCTCACAATATCTTATGGGGTTCCTAAGGTGTGCACATAAATACATATTGCGGAATGTTTGAGAGGCCACGTCCGGAACTCAAAATTAGGGATAATTTCCCATCTCATCTGCACGATTCTTCTCATGATATCCCCCTTCTCCCACATCGTCAAAAGTGCGCTTTGTAACCAATTTCTCATGGTGGATTTCACCCCTTTAAAACCAAGTAACCTGGGAGGTAAAGGAGTAACAGATTCCTGCAACAATACTACCAACTAGCAATGTTATTATTACAGAAACAACAAGGGATCGTGTTATTTTATTGTTCAAAAAATCTTCTATGCCAGATAGAATAGGAAGGTGTACATAGTCATAACAGGATTTATGATTTTTTAGCTACAAAAGAAAAATTGCTAGTGACACTGACAGAAAAATTAAAGGTTGTTCACTTGCGATTACAAGGCATTAAATACTACAGAAAGGGACTGTGTGCAGCCTGATGGCGAGACACGTCATGAGCCGCTTCAACTTGCTACTGCTGATCTTTCCCACAATTTCCTCCGCCCTTTGTTTCCCAGTGAATCCTCGGATTTAATTATGGGGCACGTTGCAATTTTTTTTCAATTTTTTTTCAATTTCTCTTCTAAAATCTCCGCCATTCCTTGTACAAAAAAGAATTCCGCGCCATTGCCGATGCAAAGATTTATTTCGCTAGCCCACATTATTATTCAATTTTTGCATTTTTTTTGCACTGAAATAGTGCTGGTTTACGGTAAAATAAAGGTGACCAGCGCTTCAGTATTTCTCTTCTGATTTATTTGTTTGCTTTCAATTAAATCCGCTTTGGAACCCACCAAGACTTGCTCTGCTAACTCTGCTTTCCTGTGATTTATTTTCAAACGTAACACACCATAAATCTTGCGGATGCACCCAATACAAAGGCGTGGGGTGGTTGCATAACCCTTTTTAATTCCAGAAGCTCCCCCCGTATCTGCCCTTTGAAACAATAAATAAAACCCCGCAGAAGCTATGGAAAAACAATAAAAATCCCACCCTGTATATCTTACAGGCTTTTTCGAATAAGCATGAAACCTTTAAACATTAAAGTGAGCATCTCCAAGAGGAGATCAGATTTGTTTCTTGAAGCACAAAGGGTAAACGGAAACTCGGAGGATAATTATTCCCGAGATTTCACACATTGTGAATTTGCACAAATTCCAACAGGCCAGGCACGTCTACGTCCTTCCCCCCAATTATTTATCACTTGGCTCAGTTTACAACCAAAAGTGTATTCTAAACAACAATTTACAGGAGGCACCATTTCAAACATCATTTCAAACACCTGGTGAAACTCCGTTTAAAAAAAAAGTTCTCAATGAAATTTTAATGTGCTCAAGCATCCCCATGAAGGCATGTCCCTTTATGCAAGAGCACGTTTGGGAAAACATTCAAATACCTATTATAAATACAAATCTAACTAACAGGATTTGGGTGAAGGGTTTTGAATCTTAATCAGTGGTGCAAAAATTTTTTTTTCGTTACATCCATTTGCATTTAAAAAGCGTTCAACTCCCGGTATGCATACGTTTTTACATGCGTTTTTACATGTATGTATATGGACGTACATACATGCAAAAATTTGTACTTGCTTCTATATTATTTAACGAGAGACATGGATTTTGTTTTGATTTGAATGAAAAAGGCATTAATCTTTTCACTCAACACCCCGAGCCCAGGACTTTTCGTAATGAGATGCATACCCCCCAAAAAAGGGTGAGGGGAAGCCAGAGAATGATTAATATGGAGATTTTCCCTCCGAAGGGCAAAAGTAGCCGTGCATATGAAGTCTATGAAGACTAAACCGATCTAAGTCTTATATTGAAGCAAATTTTACAGAAGGTGCTACAAATCGGTGGCTACAAAGATTTAAAAATACACAGCCCGAAATGTTTCTGAAAAATCGTATTGAAAACGTTAAAAGTGAAAATCGTTCTTGAGCAGACCTGAAACACCAAATTAAATATGTACAATTTAATGAACTTAAATACATCCAATTTTAATAATTTTATTTAAATTAAATACATCCAATTTTAATAATTTTATTTGAATTAAATACATCCAATTTGAATAATTTTATTTAAATTAAATACATCCAATTTTAATAATTTTATTTAAATTAAATACATCCAATTTTAATAATTTTATTTGAATTAAATACATCCAATTTGAATAATTTTATTTAAATTAAATACATCCAATTTGAATAATTTTATTTAAATTAAATACATCCAATTTTTAACAATTTTATTTAAATTAAATACATCCAATTTTTAACAATTTTATGTAAATTAAATACATCAAATTTTTATTAATTTTATTTAGATTAAATACATCGATTTTTATTAATTTTATTTAAATTCAATACAGCAAATTGTATTAATATTAATAAATAAAATAAATACATCAAATTATTATTAATTTTATTAAATTAAGTACCAAGTGCATCAAATTAAATTAAATCAAATTAAATACACCAAATTAAAATAAACCAGATTAAATTAAATGAAATGAAATACCACAAATTAAAATAAATCAGATTAAATTAAATGAAATTAAATACCACAAATGAAAATAAAT
>JAQGBT010006772.1:0-11935 GCA_034698585.1 Disparrhopalites patrizii | reverse complement strand
TTTCTCCTACTTTTTTGGTTATTTTTGTATTCTTGCTTTCTCCTACTTTTTTGGTTATTTTTGTATTCTTGCTTTCTACTACTTTTTTGGTTATTTTTGTATTCTTGCTTTCTACTACTTTTTTGATTATTTTTGTATTCTTGCTTTCTCCTATTTTCTTTTGTTTTATTTTTGTAGTCTCGTATTTTCTTAGTTATTTGGGTTATTTTTGTATTTTCTCGCTTTCCCCTGCTTTTTTGGTTATTTTTGTTTTGCCTTTCTCCTACTAATTTTTAATTCTTTTTAGTTTCATTTTGTCCTACTTTCTTTTTCTCTTTTAGCTTTCATTAGTCTGCGTTTTCTTTTCGGTACTTTGCTGCCTTGTTTTCACCTATTTTTTCTTAAATACATTTTCATGTTTTCACATGTTGCTTAGCTATTTCCTTTTTCTTTTTTTCTCATGGTTATTCTTTCTGTTTTGTGTGTGTGCAACTTTCTCCAATTATCCTGATTTCTCTTCTCCTTATTTTCTCTGTCTACATCTCTCTTGCTCAATCATCTCTGTCATATGCAATCATTCACTATTTGTGATTTATGACCTCCCTAATTTCTTCCTCTTCCTTTAAATCGTCTCTTTCCCCGTCAATTTATTCCATGCGTCTCCTTCTTCTACTTTCTCCCCTTCATTTCACTATCTCCTTTTCTTTCTTTGCTCTGTATTTCCTATCTCCACTAGCATCTTCTTGCCTAATCCAAGGGCCCCTATGTATAATCACGTGGGCACTTTAGTATGCACTTTGTACAAGCGATTGCTATTTTTTTCTTCCTTGCACATTTTTTTTCTTTCCATAGAAAAGAAGGGAGTGTCATAGAATTCGGGAGATAAGTGAGAGAGAAAGTGTTGTGGAACATCCGAAGGAAAGGGAGAAGGATGTGTGAAAGTATTTTTTTGTCCCTTTTTTTTCCTGTATAAGAAAGAAAGTACGATTAAGGTAAGTAAGTGATGCGGGAGGGAAAGCAGAAACTGATTATGATACATTGTGTGAGTGAATGGACCAAGTCATGTGTAAAATTTCTCATTCCTATTTCCAAATGGTGAATACCTCCGCTCGGAGCTTTTGTATAGCCTTTCTTCCTACGATCCATATATCTATATTTATGTATGTATATTATGTGTGTAGGAATATCAAACTCCCGCCTTTTTCCATATAAATATGGAGGTAGTGTAGTGTAATCATGCTCAAGAGGATGGGGAAAGGGGAAGATTCACACTCTCATCACAGCCTAGCGATTCCCGGGTAGGATGGAAGGAGCAAGGAGAAATGTATTTCTCCCGGACATGAAGAAAGCACCGGGGAAGATACTGATTCTTGGAAAGCGGGAAGCATTTTTTTTGGAATATATTTATATTATAGCAAGGGAATATTTTAGTATTTTCACATAAAAAATAGTCTGCTCATGGATTACTTGAGAAGGCACACGGTGGGTGAAATTAAAAGCAAAGATCAATAGACTGCTTTATGTTTTTAATTAGATGTTTGATTTCCGTTTTTTCCTGCAAAAAGTGTGAATATATTTGCAGCATCCGTTTTTGTATGCGTTTTTTCCATTTTCGTATCGGTTCTCACTCTTCGTTTTCATGATAAGATTTTTTGATTTTTTTTCTGGATCTTTATTTGGCTTTTTTTGCTTTCCGTTTTTTTCTTGATATTTCTTTGACTTTTTTGCTTTCCGTTTTTTTCTTAATATTTCTTTGACTTTTTTTGCTTTCCGTTTTTTTTCTTGATATTTCTTTGACTTTTTTTGGTGCTATTTTTTTTCTGGATATTTCTTTGACTTTTTTCGGTGCTCTTTTTTTTTCTGGATATTTCTTTGACTTTCTCCGCTGTTCTTTGTTTTGTTCCTTTCGTGGGTCTACTTTTATTTTATTGTTTTTTGTCTTGTCTTGTATTGTATTTAATGTTTTTATTTTGTGATATTTTTTTGCGTTACTTTTTCGTTCTGAATATTGTTGATGTTTTTGTGGTTTGGTCTTTCCCTGGCTTTTCTTTCTCTTTGTTGCTATTGTTTGTTTTGCTGAAATAGATTCTTTCCAGTTTTTCATCATATTTGTTATTGCTGCTTTGTCTATGCACTTTTTACATCATACTTTTCCTAAAGTTTTGTAACGCTTCTGTATTTTTTTCTTATTTCTTTTTTTCCATTGTTTTGCCTTGCTTTCCTATTCGAATACCTTTTGAATTTTTCGTGTATTTTCATTAATAGGCTCTCTCTTTTTTTCGTGTATTTATTTGGTATATATATATTTAGTTTCTCAGTCGATTTCATTATCATGCTTGCATTTTCCTTTTTGTTACGAATATATTTCTGTTTTTGTATTTTGTTCTTGCTTTTGTATTTTTTTGTTCGTTATTTCTTTTACTATTTGTATTATTTTATTATTACTAATTGTTTGCCTTTTTTGCTATAGATATTCCATTTTTCGCTTTTAGAATCTGTGTTGTATTTGCTTGCTTTTCCTTTACTCTTCGGATTTCTATTAATGCTTTCAAATAATATTGAAAAATCTCTTTATTTTTATTTTACGGTTTGAGGAGATTTTAATTTTTCTACGGAGCCAACAACATTTTGCCTTTTCTATAGATACAACGTGTTTGTCCAACTTAACCTCATTTAAGGCGGAAGATATTGACCGACGTCATCGTTTGGGTAAGCTAAATTAATAGCATTCTGTCCCAAAAAGGGTTTTCAACCTCTCAAAAAAGAAGAGCTTCTGATGCGCGTGTAGAATAAAAAATAAAGCTACTCACACACTACCAAAAAAAACCTTCCTCTTCCACTGGAGAAAAAATCTTTTTAGAAAGGCAAAGTATCCGGAGGTGTAAAAGAGATACTTTTGAAGAGTTTTTTTTCGTCCTGTGAAAAATGTTGGATGTATCCGAAAAAATCTTTGCATGCAATGGAGATTCCTAAATCGACATTTTTCCATACTTTCGCTTTCCGTTTCTGTGCCTACACTTTCTTCCATGCGTTGGACTTTCCCTCAGGAAAATTTCGCACGGTCTTCCTCCCACAGATTTATACCGGAGATTTAGGAATTTTGTGTATACATTTACCTTATAGTTCAGCCATTTTAGGGGAGATTGTAGTATCAGTCAGGAAAATACCCAAATTTTCTTTGGGGTAAACCTCTTGACGGGTTCCCATAATAGCTTACCGGACGATGGTGTAGTTTCCTTCCTCTTAAAGATGAAGGATACTTGTACAAGGAAGTTAAATGGAGGAAATTGGGCCCAATTTTTCCTGGCGATACCATTGGGTATCTTTCCGGTAAGAATAACAACAACAATCTCCTCCAGGTCTTTTCCCTCTTATTCAAGTTGTCGTCTTCCTGTAATGGTCCTACTTTCACGCAGTCGTTTTATCTCGTATATTCCCTGTTCCTTTCACTCTATCACTTTCGTCGTTTCCTTCGCTCATTTTTTTGCTTTCCTTCTTGCAATTTCTTGCGTGGTTCTCCGGATTTTTTCGGTGCTTTCTCTCGTAATTTATCAGCTGATTTTGCTTTCATTTTGTCGGACGCTTTCTCTCTAAGCTCTTTTCATGCTTCCTCTCATTTTATCCAACATTTTTTCTCGCCTATTCTTTGAAGCATTGTCTTAGTTTTTATTATATATTTTTCTCCTGTGTTCTCCTGTGTTTTTCGCGCAATTTTTCTGGTGCTTTATTTCTCAACTTTACGGTATTTGACTATAATTTTCTCTCAATTTTTTCTTTCTAATTCGCTCTTAATTCAAACTATTTTTTTCTGATTTATTTTGCTCGTGTTGTAGAATGTATTCTCGCTCTACTTATTTCTCCCTTTTTTATTTATATTTTATTAAACAATAAAAAATAATAATATTTGTTCTTCTATTTGTTTATTATTTCTCTTTGATTATGTGTTTATTTTCTACTCTGATTATGTTTTACGATTAATTTTCATTTTTGTGATTGTTTGTTCTGATTATTTATCTGCGATTATTTTTAATTTCTACTGTAACTTTTTGTGTTGATTATTTTTCATTTCTTCTGTGACTTTTTGTGTTGATTATTTTTCATTTCTTCTGTGACTTTTTGTTTTGTTTATTTTTAATTTCGTCTGTGACGTCTTGTTTTGATTATTTTTATGTCATTCTGTGGTTATCTATTTCCCTGATTATAGCATTTATTTACGCTGATTTCGTCTGTCATTTTGCGGAATATTTCACTCTTTTTCTCCGATTATTTCGCCTTTTTCTCCGACTGTTTTACACTTTTGCTTTGATTATTTCAATTTGTGCTCCGATTATTTCTCTCTTTGCTCTGTTTTCTTAGTTTTTCATCTCTGATCATTTCTCTCTTATCTCTGCATTGTCGCCAGTTATTTCTCTCTTTGCTCTGTTATTTAGTTTTTCATCTCTAATCATTTCTCTCTTTTCTCTACTTTGTCGCCAATTGTTTCTCTTTTTTCTGTTATTATTTCGCTATTTTCTGTAATTATTTCTCTTTTTTCTGTTATTATTTTGCTATTTTCTGTAATTATTTCGCTATTTTCTGTAATTATTTCGCTATTTTCTGTAATTATTTCTCTTTTTTCTGTTATTATTTCGCTATTTTCTGTAATTATTTCTCTTTTTTCTGTTATTATTTCGCTATTTTCTGTAATTATCTCTCTTTTTTCTGTAATTATTTCGCTATTTTCTGTAATTATTTCTCTTTTTTCTGTAATTATTTCGCTTTTTTCTCTAATTATTTCTCTTTTTCTATTATCATATTTCTCCAATTATTTCTTCTTTCACTTTAGCTTTCGCTCTCACATTTTCTGACGTTTTCCTTTGTTCCGTTTTCTGTGACAGGCTTTCTCTTTTTGCATCATCCCTTTTTCTGCTGCTTTCTCTTTTCTGGGACTTTCTCACATCTTTCCTGGTGATTTCTCCTTACCTTGGTGATACTTTTACCCATTTTCATTTTTCCTCAATGATATTTCTCTTGCATTTTTCTTGTCCCTTCATAATTTGCCTCTCTTCACCCCCCTTGGCACGGATTTTTGTTTGTCCCGCTTATTTGTTTTTACTGTTTCCTACCTTTTGTTCAACAATCTCTCTCAGGTTTTCCTCTGTATTGTCTGTCCCTCTCCCGTTTATTTACTGTCCCATCTCGAGTTTAACATGATTGCCCTTGCTTTCACCGTCGATTGCTAACCTATTTTGTTTGTTTCTTTCTTTCTCTATAGATATTGCGTCTTCTGTAAGAAGACAAGCCACCTGCAAAACAACGCGCATCCCCTCGCCTTGGTCCCCACTAGACATTTACAGCTTTCTCAATTGCTTGGATTCAAATCTTTACCAATGTATCAAATCCCTTTTATTTCCCAGGAAGAGAAATGTGACTTTTCCAATCGTTTGGAACGTGTGCGTTGGAAACCTCGGAAACATTTCACCCTTAATTTCAAGAGAATGGAGTATCCTGGCAACTCAAACCGTCATTTATCATCTCGGAGCTCATGCATCATCTACATGGGTGTAGCTATTTTTTTGTGTTTCCTCCGCCTTCCAACCTCTCCATATTTTATGTCCATTTCCCTTCTTCTGGTCTTACCTGGGAAAAATAAGAGAATGGCGTGGTGGTACTACCAATAATTTATTTATGCAGGGATTCCCCCATTTGTGGTTTACCTCCGCCTTGGCTGTCGGTTTTGTACGGGGTCTAGAGAAAAGGGGAAAAGGCGGGAGCACAAGTGGCTTTGATTGGTTCAATTTGTCCTGGAAGGAATTCCTGTTATTGTTGCTTACATTACTTCCAATGGTAGTTCCACCTGTCATAGTAAAACTTCAAGATATACGGCCTGTGAGTCTCCGATACAAAATGGGGGATTGTTTTTTTCTGATAGTTATTGGCGTAATTGCGGGATGTTCAAAAGTTGGATGGTGGGGCTTGACATGGTGGAAATAGATGTTTTTCGGAGATGTTTCTAATAGGTCGGAGAGCAGGAAAAGATATCAAGGAGACAACAGAGGGAAATAAGCGACGAAGGAAGCTGTCTCCTCTTCTTTCTCCTTTATGAACTTATTTTTCTTGTTCTTGCCTTTGTATGCCATTTTCCTTGCTTTTGCTTTCACTTTTACGTCATTTTGCAGGCCTTTGCTTTCTCTTTTATACCATTTTGCTTGATTTTGCTTGCTCTTTTATATGATTTTGGTTTGTTTTCGCTTTTATATAATTTTGCTTGTTTTCTCTTTTATGCCACTTTGTTTGCTTTCTCTTTCATGCCATTTTGCTTGCTGTCTCTTTTATACAATTTTACTTGGGCGTTTATGCCAATTTGCTTGTTTTTGCTTCTTCTTTTATGACATTCTGCTGACTTTTGCTTTCTCTGTTATGCCATTGCTGTTGTGGCTTTGTACTCCCGAGTTTTCTTCGGTGCTTGTGCTGTCACGTTTTCACTCATATTTTCTATTATATTTGCTCTTGTGCTTTCTCTCTCATGTTTCTTACAATTTTACAATTGCTCTTGTATTTTTAGGTTTTCTCTTTTATGCCCTTTTTACGCATTTTTTTCTCGCATGTTAATTTATTCAGTCATTTTGTATCTTGATGGCGCCTTCTTTCATTTATTATTTCCCGCTTTATGACCATCATATTTTGTTTATCACACTGTTTTCTCTTTAAGCGATATCTTGTGCATAATCTCTTAGTGTTTTCTATCATTTTTTTTATCTATTTTTCGGGCCTTGTCTTTCTGTTCTTCTGTTGTTTATTCTGGCTCTCTTTCTTATCTTCCTGCTATTTATTCTAGCTTTATATTCCTTTTTCTTTCGCTTTCTCTAATTTTTTCTCTCGCTTTCTCTGATTTTTTCTCTCGCGTTTATTATTTTTTCTATCGCTTTCTCTAAATTTTTATCTCGCTTTTTCTAATTATTTCTCTCGCTTTTTCTAATTTTTTCTCTCGCTTTGATTCCTTTTTCTTTCGCTTTCTCTAATTTTTTCTCTCGCTTTCTCTAATTTTTTCTCTCGCTTTCTCTAATTTTTTCTCTCGCATTCTCTAATTTGTTTTCTCGCTTTCTTTCCTTTTCTCTCTCGCTGTCTTTCATTTTTTCTCTCGCTTTGCCATAAATTGATTTCTAATGTATATGTTTCTATTATTTATGCGTATGCTTTGTAATGCTTATGTTTTCTATTTTGTTTACGCATTCTCTTTCAAAAGCGCCCCGCCAACTTTTCTCTCCTCCACTTTCTCTCCCTCATTCAATATTTTGCTTTCTCTTCCATTTCCTGTGTTTCTATACTTATGTATGCGTGTCTCTGATTCTTCCGGCATAAACCGTCATTTCTATCACGTTGTGGTCCTTTTTCTTTTGTATTATCTCCTTTCCCCTTTTCTCAGAATTACTCCGTGGCGCTTTTTCTTTCGTTGTCAATCTCGTTTGCATCACACCTCACTCTTTCTCTCTCTCTGTTTCCCTTTTTCTCTGATACTGTCCGTCCATACTTACTTTTGTGTCCACGTGCTCCCAGCACAAAATGCCTTTGTCCAACATCCCCCATTGTTCCTTTTGTCCCAATAAACAAACGTCTTTCACTTGGAAAAAAGGGCGCAAATCTCAGAATTCTGATCCCCAAACAAAAGTGTAATATTCTAGAAATCTCCCGTCTTTTCTTCCTCCCATTTTTACCTCTTTTGTTCCTAACTACATTTTTGTTTGTGTCAACCAAAAACAAAATCTGTTGCATCATTGTTTTTTTCTTACATTAGATAACAGGAAAAATAAATGCTCAACCCCCGGGAAGTTTGAATAGAATCCAACGGAGAGGGGCGAACACAATAATAATTCCGATAAAATGTTATTGTGCCAAGAAACCTCTCAACTTTCGGGGAATAACTTGCTATCAGATTCTCTGGTTCCCCGGAATTATCATTGCAGAGACGGAAATGGGAAATGTGGCAGAGGGAAATGATAGGAATAAGATGAAAGGGGTGAAATGGGAGAAAAATACAGGGCAGATCCGGGTTTGGAAGCTAAAAAAGAAAGGATTTGATCCCTTCCAAGAAAAAATACATTGCCAATTAGTTAGAATGGCGATTTAGGAGAAGGATGAACAAACAAAAATTGGGGGAAAGTAAAAGACGTCAATTGTATCTGGAGGATTTCCTTTTTGAGTGAGTTGACCCAATTTCCTCGGCACAGGGAAAGCACAAGTGGGCTGGGGAAGGGTGAGAGAAAGGGAATTATGTAGCAATGAGCTCATATAACTTATTAGGGTATCAAACGTTGGGAGAAAAATAGCATTAAATAATCCTCTTCCATCAAAATTTCCTCTTTCTATATACCACTTGAGTAATCATTAGAGTGTGTGAATCACACTTTTTTTTGTCTTTCTAGGACTTTCTCTCTTGGTTGCCTTCCCTGGGTTTATTACGAATACATATTTTGGAGGGTGTTCCGCGTTTTTGTTTTTTTCCTTTTTGTGTTTATAGTCTTTTCCGGTTTGCTGGCATTTTGGCTATTTCTAAGATTTTCCTATGACATCCTCATTTTTTCTTTGGCGTTTTCGCTTTCTCCATGTCTGGGCCCTTTTTATTTTGCTGGTCCATCACATTATTTCTCTTTTTCTTATCAGTTGTTTCTGTCTTTTCCGTTTCTCTATAGGCGGAATGTTTTTGTATTCCTTCTTATTTTGTCCGTCTGTTGTTTTTGTATTTTTTATGGTTTCTTTATCTGGACGGATTTTTCTTTGTTTGTTTTTCTCTTCAAAATTATTTTATTCTTTTCTCGTTTGCTTTTCTCTTCAAAATTATTTTATTCTTTTCTCGTTTATGTTTCTCTTCAAGATTATTTTGTCTTCAATATTAGTTTCTCGTGAAATTTCTCGTGAAGATTATTATTTCTTTAAGATTGTTTTCTCTTTTTCTCGTTTGTTTTTATCTTCAAGATTATTTTATTATTTTCTTGTTTATTTTTCTCTTCAAGATCATTTTTTCGTTTTGCCGTTTGTTTTTCTGTTCAGGATAATTTTCTCTTTTTCTCGTTTGTTTTTATCTTCAAGATTGTTTCCTCGTTTTGTTGTTTGCTTTTCTCTTCAAGATTGTTTTCTCGTTTTCTTGTTTGTTTTTCTCTTCCAGATTATTTTCTCTTTTTCTCGTTTGTTTTTTTTTCTGCAAGATTATTTTCTCTTCGAGATTTTCCTTTTTTCTCGTTTGTTTTTTTTTCTGCAAGATTATTTTCTCTTCGAGATTTTCCTTTTTTCTCGTTTGTCTTTCTCTTCGAGATTTTCATTTTTTCTCGTTTGTCTTTCTCTTTGAGATTTTCATTTTTTCTCGTTTGTCTTTCTCTTTGAGATTTTATCCTTTTCTTCGTTTGTCTTTTCTTTCTTATCTTTTTCTTCGTTTGTCTTTTCTTTCTTATATTGGTCTCGCTTGTCTTGTCTTTGTTATATTTTTATTTGTTTCCTCCATCGTTTCTGCGTCCTCTTTTTCCCGTCTGTCTCACCTCTATTTTCTCTTGTTTTCCCACTATTCATGCTTGTATTTTCTTCCGGATTCTCTAATTTCTTGTTCCTCTGATTCACACCTTTCAGAATTTTTCCTCTCTTCTCTCCGAGATGTTTTCCCCCATTTAATTTGTTATCTCAATTTTTCTCCATTTATTGTCCCAATTTTTTCTCTATCCTAAAGCCTCTCTCCATCTCCGTTTTTCCTTTATTTCATTCTCTGCCCAAGCATTGTTTTATATCTGTGTTGATACCCCCGATTTGATCCACATCCCATCATTGACACCAATGATGGGCCTTCCCAATACATAGCACATGCCAATGGACCCAAAAAATACTCGTGCATATACATATACATATGTATATACATTCCATCTCTACCCTCACACTTGATCGGCTAGGGCCGTTCTCACTTTCTCCTGAGAGCCACTATCTCATCAAAGGACTTACTGGAGAAGAAGCAGGAGGAGGAGGGAAAAGTAGGAAATAAGTATCTACTATGTTGACTCCCCTCTTGAGACCCCCGAAAAATACATGGGAGGAAAGGAGAAAGGAGAAAGAAATTAAAGGATGAGAGGGAGGAGAAAGCGCACTTTGGAAAAAGAATATTTGTTCTAGAAACTTCCCACTTTTTTCTTTCCTCGTTCCCCGACAAGTGTGAGAAGTTATTAAGCGCTTTACTCCCTCTTCATCTATAATTCCACTAACGTATTTAACTCTGTCTATATACAAATAATCGTCCGCATAAAAGCAATGGGAGAGAGATGGGTTGTTACCATAGTAATAACTGGAGGAGGCTTCGGAGGAGGCGGATGAGGAGGAGACTGGAGTGAGACTCTTAAAGGTAAACGACCATGTAGAAGGTGGACGTAATGGTCCTTGTAAATAAAAACTAAGTACAAGTCCCTCGCAGGCACTGGAAAGGATTAGCATCTTTGCCATGGAAGGATGAGGAGGAAAAGCTTCCCCCTCCGCCCTTCTCATCTCAATGAAGAGGATTTTGTCGTCTAAGAAATTACTCGGATCGCTCCCTTTCTTCTGCCTTGGTCATTTCTCTTTCGCTCTCCTGAACTTTCACTAATTTCCTCTTTCTTGTTCGGATTATCTCAATGTATCTTCTCTCTGCTCGATTTTTGTTTCGTCCTCTCTGGCACACATCTTTTCTCTTTTTCTTGATTTCTACCATTGTGTTCTTGTATTTGTCACTCTTTTTTTTTGCTTTTCTTCTTTATTTCAGTTTGTATCTTTTTTGGCTATTTTCTCTTATTTGTTCTTTTATTTCAGATTTTGTTCTTCTTTGTCTCATTTGTCGGATTTGTTCCATTCTTTTGCCACATTTATCTTATTTGTCTCCATTGAGGTCTCATTTCTGCTGTATTTTCCGTTTCTTGCCTTGTTTCTCTTATTTGGTCGATTTCGTGTCTAGTTTCTCTTGTTGTTTGGATTTCTTATGTTTCTGCTGTTTTCTTCCTTTCTGTGTCCCATTTCCCTTGTTTTTGCTCAGATTTCAGCTTTACCCTTTGCCTCGAAATTATGTTGTTTTGATATTTCTGGGACACAATTCTCTTATGCTTTCCATTTCGTTGTCTCGTCCCACTTATTTTCTCCATTTAGTTGTCTGATTTGTAGTATTTTCTCTATTCTGCGGATTTGTAGTATTGTTTTTATATCTCGATCGTTCTCGGTTTATTTGAAACATGGCTTTTATTCGTTTCATTTTGCTTTCATTTTTTGTATTGTGTATGGTATTGTCTCCATTTGTTTGTATCATGTCTCGCATTTTTTCCTTCCATTTTTTTTTATTAGCGTCTCATTTGTCCATTTGATTGTTTTATGGTTCATACTTTACCACTTCAATATATTTAATTTTACACATTTTTTTCCCAATTATTTGCCTCAGTTTTCACTTCTTTATTTATTATTTATTTATTATTCCCTGTACTTGCCTCTTGGCTTTTATGTCCTCGTTGGGTTGTCCTTTGTTTCGCATTTGATCCATTTTGCTTTCTTATTGCAATCATTTTCTACCTTTCAGTGTCTCCTTGCCCTTTAATTTTCCCATTCTTGGTCTCCTTTTCTCTTGTATTTTATTTTGTACGTTTAAATCTCAAACATTCTCCTTGACTCTGCTTTGCAGCGTTTCTTCATTCATCTCTCTTGCTCTTTCTCTCTCTTCTTTTAAATTTCTATCCTCCTAAGTTTCTCCTTTGATCCAATTCACTTCCCCCACACTATCACGACAATTGCAAAAAGCTCCAGCCTCATCTATTCCCATCCAGCTTATATAGCGTCATAATATGTGTACAACAAGCCATACAATGGTTAATGGGCTTTTTCTTTTCTGCCACTTCATCTCTCTCTTTCTCGCTTTCTCCCTTTCTCTTTCTCTTTTTCTCTCTTTCTCTTTTTCTCTCTTTCTCTTTTTCTCTCTTTCTCTTTTTCTCTC
>JAQGBT010006771.1:0-11935 GCA_034698585.1 Disparrhopalites patrizii | reverse complement strand
CATTCATTTTGATTGGCGATCCCCACGCCGAGAGGGAGCAAGATGGGTCTTGCTACAATATATATATATATATATATATATATATATATATATATATATATGATTTTTATCCCACAACAGATTCCCGACAAAAATAAATATTTAAACAAATAGTAAAAATGATCAAAAATCGCCAAAAACGGCAAAACATCGCCTCGCAAGGTCGTACCCCATTCCAGGCTGGATCGGACGGTCTGGGATGGTTAAGCAAAAGCTGAGTGCGTCATTGGGACTGAGCTGTGTGGAGGCAGGAAAATAGCTCATACACGTTTTTTTATTTTGCAAAGCTGAAGGCATTAACGGTGTGAGCAACAGAAAAGAGAGAATGAGAAAGATATCTAATGACTTGCATACATCAATGTATTGCTTAAAAAATGTAAATTAAAGTTCTTGTATGAGGTGAAACAAATGATTAGCAGCGGGAAAAATAATTAACTGGGTGTTCCGTCAACTGCTTGTTTACATGACTACGTAGCATGTAAATAAATATAATTTTAAAAGCAAAAAAGCTTTTAGCAGGCACGCACGATTTTGTATGCTCATTTAATTATTTGACAGAAAAACTAATACGCAATGGTAATTGTAAAAATATAACAAATCTATTGGACATCAGCGTTAACTTTTAGCGTGTCTCGGGACTGTGGAAAAATCCCAACCACGCTTTTTTTTTAATGTCATTGATGATTATTTACTTGTTTCCATGACTACGTACTACTTAAAAAACTCATTTAAAATATGTCGTGCATTTCTTTTTATGTTGGCCATTAAATGTGAAATTACACTCATATGAGTTCGTTATGTATGCGTAATTTCTCTCGTTCACAATCACAATTAAATGGTTTATACGTGGATTGCACACAATCATGTAATTATGCCGTGACAAAAATTAAAGAATTTCTTTGTGAAAATTGAAATTTTATCATCTATGAAAAGGAGTATTTGTTTGTTTGCAAAGTGTCGGCTTGTTTTTTCGTACGTTGTACGAATGGAACTTTTTCCTATTTTCTTTAATATATTTTGTTCTCAAGTAAACTTTTTACCAATTTGTTTATTTATTTTTTGATATAATAAACTACCTGTATCACAATAATCAAGCAAATTATTTTCTCAGCACTGAGACCAACATTTGTGCTTTGGGTATTTTTTCGACGTATAAAAGGAGAACAGAGAGGCCTATTCACTCAGTTAAACAATGCACTAAAGGAAAATTATTTCGTCTGCTCAACCATTGAGCGATTTAAGTATAACGACAGGCTGCGGTAACTGTTCTCAAATTAAAGGTAGGCATTATTTTAAACCAAGATATTTGCACTTTCGTGTGTTGAGGACAAAATGCAATCTAGTCATGAGTATAGAGAGATAGAAGCGTTTAGAGGTTTAGATATTGAAGGAATGAATTGTTTTTTAATTTTTTGAGCTTTGTCATAGCCCTAATGTTACAGTAGTAAGAGTGGGAACAGTGCAGCTGTTTCCTCGAACGCAGATCAAATGGTACATTTTAGAAGAGTTAGTGAAGCAAGCGAAAGAGATTGAAACAAGGTTTTTTGCTGTGCCTATCTTATTGGGTTCATATAGGGAATTAATACAGGGATAGCTTGCCCTTTTTCTATAGTTGATACAGAGTGTGGCACAGGCCATCATTATCGTGGCGGGAACAACCGTACTGAAAACGAGGAACACTTCTTCATGAAGGAGTTGTGCAAATTGTTTGGGATCGAATACATACATGATTCCGTGTGAATACTTCGGATAAACGATGAAATCTTGAAATGATTTTCCACTGGACTCGGTTTTCGCGTCTATCCAGTTCAAGTAGATGCTGCATGGTAATTTCTAATCCGCTAGCCTTCATCATTGAACGATAGAGACAGCGATATTTGCCAATCTTTACAACCGATTGTGACACGTCCAAGTAAACACACTGGACGTTTTGGGCCAAAGCCTCCCGGAATTTCAGAACCAGCGAAACTCATCCAGTTCGAGTTGCGCTGAGCCCGGTTTCGTTGGTGAGAACAAATTCAAATCCGAACAAGGTATTTCCTATATCAGAGACAATAAGTTTATTAAAATCTGAAGAGCATTGCATGGTACATAAATGACAACCAATGGAATAAAAAAAACTATTGACTCTGATACCGTCTTTGTAGTTGTCGAATGTCAAGCCCGTGTTTCCTTCTCCAGCAGTAATCTGATGAAGAGCGTGATATCCTTACCTTAAGTCCTGAGTGTGCACAAACTGGAATGAACGCCCGATATACGGATTACCACTGAAGCTTAACGTGATGTTGGATGTTTGGAAATGTTTAAAATTGGACGCAGAATTAGCGTAAGCAACGTGCACTGCCTTTGACGGTTGGAATCCAATTACTAAATGTTGAGGAAGATTCGTGGTAAAAATTGAGTCTTGGGTAAATGATCTTGTACCCACATTTAACATGAACATGCGCACGTTGGTTTTCTTGATAGGAATGCGAAAACGTTCGTTTCTCGCCAACAACATTTGGTGCACACGCACTTTCTCTGGATGCACCTCTACGCCCTTCAAATGGAGCAGGGACAGGAACTTATATGCTTATGTAGTGTGTATAAATGGGATTAATGAAACCCACGCTGGTTGAAGTTTGTATTTCAATGTACGTATGTTCTACATCATTGCATGTGTGCATTAGACACTCAGCACCATACCAACAGGAAAGAAAGGCTGTGAGAATTTTTCCAGATTCGCATTTAATATCTGGATCGAACGATTATTTTGTCCGTTGTCTACATTGGAGCGAACATGCGTTTACGGGAGGGTATATCATTTCTTGGTACGCTGTACATGGCGAACATAAAACGCCCCAGCATTTCGGTTTAAAATTGCGTTCCGTTTATCCTTACGCAATTATTCTTGGAACAAGCATAAACTGTGTGTAAATTCCTAGCTGTGTAAACTGACGTTGAGTTGTGTGTTTGTTTCAATTTGGGCCACTGTATTATTCCCAATTGTAACGCCTACCCTAAGTATATATGTATACGGGCCGGAGGAGTTAAAGTCGTGTTATTTAATAGTTTGTGCTGTTCATGTATTACCGTTTGCCCATTTGCTGTGTGTACAATCCAGAGTTTCTAATTGCACCATAAGCCGTGCTCGACAAAAATTAACCAATTTAATCTATAGAGACAATTCAAATACCACACAAGCTTAGCTTAAAGTGAGTGAAATTGTGATGTTATTTAACCGTCAGCAATAAAATTGCTTGCGACCTATTTTTTGTCGGTTTCCATATACATGGACTATCAGAGCTATATAGATCATTTGACTATTTTCAAATTTCCAATGCCAGTACCAGATACAGTTCTTATTAATCAGTCATAATTAAATTCGTGAATTACTCTCCTTAAAAACTACTGATTACAAATACTTTAAGAGTAAGTAGTAAGTCCAATTACAAGGAAAAATTCCTGTACTTCAATACATTTGAACTTATACTACAACACGACTGTTGATACATACAACATTTTGGATTCCAATTCCCGAATCTAAATTTTATTTACTTATTTCATCATTTTCAAAATTAGTAGTTCACCCAAGAATTCCACTAAAATAATAGCCTTTAAATCTAATGCATCACATAAACTATGGGCTAGGATGGACTGTTGGAGCCATATATGATTACAAATTTGCCGAACACTGATTTGCACAACAGCCATTTTTGTAAATTCCTTTATAATAATCATCTTTTATTGATTCAACATATTTACGCTTTCAACACGATCAAGTGACATGACAAAATATTGTATATAATTGAATAGTTACAAATTGCTGGAATCTCATCAACCCTTTTGGCTACTGGCGGACCCGATTCGCTCAAAAAGATCAACGAGAAAGCATTCTAAAAGGTGCAGGAATTTCGCAATCGTATACGCCAATACACGGGTAGTATACATTGGTGTAGAAAACATCGCATGTATCCGGGCACACAATCAATAGCACGATTTCAAAAGGCTGTAAATACCAAGAGGCATTCAGTGAAGGTATTTGGCATACAAAGATTCTATAATCAAGGCTAAAGTGACTGTTATACTGTTCCTATTATGCATATGTATTTATTTTTAGTCTTACCCCAGCCTGTCCAAATTTGTTCAGAGGAAGTTTGTAATTACCCTGCGAAGTTTCGCATGCACTCATTTGCTCTGGACTATAGTAGGCAGGCGGGTCGCCTGTCAAGCTTTCGACATACGTAACGAATGAGCATTCATTTGGATCAACTATATGGAATAGAAGAAGAATTTTGGCATGAATGACATTGAATTATAATTGACATTGCATTTATAAAGTGTAAATCTAGGGTGAAGTACATGTGATCAGCTTCCCATTCCCTTCTTACATGAAGTCCACATATACAATCAACGATTTATATATTTCTTATTTACCGCTATATTCGGGTGGTGAAAATAGTTTTTATTACCTACACAATTTAAATATATATACATGTATACATGCAAGATTTATACAAAATTCCAAAAAATAATAAGCGGAACTAATTTTTGTTTTTAAATACGTTTGAAGCAGACTAAATGAGCTAGCCAATTGTTCCCCCGAATGGCTGATTTTGTTCAAAAGGTTTCGAACAATACTTATTTGATACGGAACTAGAAACAAAATAAATATATTTTCCCAATTTTGAACAAATCCAACTATTTTCCTGATGCCTTGCCAAAACAAAGATGTGTTAACCTCACTCATTAAGATTCACAAAGTGTTAAGTTGAGATGACTATTTTCGTTTAAAATGTGTCATTAATGTGCGCGATTCAAGCTGCCTAATCCTAACAACATGCCATAATTACTCGAATAATTGCCTGGGGCCAAATTCAAATTTTGCCGCCAGATCCGCCCAACTTTAGTGTAATTGCAGCAGCCTTCAAACCCTTTTACATACGAATGTAAAAATGAATCGCTCACTGATTGCAATTCCAGGTAATTGTTTTTGATTGAATCCCGCTCAATTATACATAGGGATGACAAGGATTCGATTCTGAATCGGTTTGTTGGATTCAATTCAAATACAGTTGAAATTTTGTTTCGATTCGACAATATGAATAGAATCAAATAATTAGATTCAAAACGTAAATCGGATCATAAAATTTAACTGAAATTCGATTCATTCGATTCATTAATTATTTAATACAAAATTTTTGAATATTATTCCGAAGCAGAGCAATATAACCATCAAAACATGGTAGCAAATCTACGGTAAATATTACATCAAGGTTACCTGCAGTCATTTGAAGTGGAAAACTAAGACTTCCTTACATACATATATGCTTCAAATTTGCAAAAAGTGAAAAAATGAGAGATCGTGAAAAATCGGATTGTTTGAATCATGATACGACTCAATCCATAGGCTAGAATCGAACCGAATCGAATCAATTGCCGAATGAATCGGATCGAATTCCAAATTTCGATCCGATTGAGGCTTTGAAACGAATCGAACTAAAATTTTTGGATCAAATCGGATCGTTGCCACCCCTAATTATACATGTGTTCAAATCCTTTGAATTATAATTGCTGGTTAAATCAAATAATTCAAAAAATCAAGTCAGTCATGCCGTTATAATGAAATACAGTGGAGTCTCTCCAGAACAGCACCCCTTATAACAGCATTTTTTCCATAACGTCATGAAATTCGCAGCACTTTATACATATTATACATAATAATTGTGTTCTCAACAGCATTCCTTTTATAACAGCAACATTTTGGGTTCCCTTGGATGCTGTTATAGAAAGATTCCACTGTGCAATTCGTTTGGTAATATAAAGTGTATAAGTATCAAATACGTTGTGTCAATGGCAAAGGGTCCGACAGTAACGGAGGTACAGTGGAGTCTCTATATAACAACTCTGAAGGGAGGGGCGAAAAATATTGTTACAGGGAAATGTTGCTGTATAGAATATTAAATATGCGCGTTACATGTACGAAGGGCTGGAAAAATAAAGTTGTTACATAGAAATGATGTTATAAAGAGACTATTTAAAGAGAGACTCCACTGAAATGGCAAACGGACGGAATGACGGACACCGTGACACGGATTTTACACTTATTTAAGGATTGTATATAGTTTATGCTTTATTTTACAAGAATAAAATGAAATCTGACTCACGCGGAGCGGATAGGTATAGATTTTCTAGTTGCAAATACCCGGTTTGTGGAGTGCGCTCTGTCAAAATGATGGCCCCATGTGAGGTGGTATTGTAAATGTGACACTTCCCTTTGCAGTCGATATTATGAAATTCGGCAAAATTCTCGTAAAATTCTAAGTTTGTGAAGAAACAAAAAAATACAAATAATAAAATTACCATAACCATTAGATTTAGATCCTTATAAAGACTCACGAAACGTCCAGATATGTTTAACGCGCGTCTTACCAGGACAGGGTATATAATAGGTATTTGTGCAGCCTGCTGGAGGGTTGGAGGAAATGCCGATATCCTTTGGTTGCGTGGACACGATGCCCTGTTTCATTCTCTCGTGAAAATCCGCTTTGCATGCTCCGAGTACCAACAAGGAGCAGACGACCACGTGGAAAAAGGATCCAACGCCCATGTTGTTTTTACAAGTTCTGAAGCTTAAAATTTGTTATTGACTGTTTGCCGTATAAATCTCAATGCTTCTACCATTAAACGTGCCCTGGTTTTATATGTTTGTAGAAGATGCAGCATGAGCAGAAAATTTTATGTTTTAACTTACGGATGCAATATTTGCGAAAATGTAAACATTAATATGAGACTGACTTTGTTATCACCTCCGAACCGATCAGCCTTCCTCGCACACCCAGACGAGTGATAAAAACAATTTTTCCTTGTTACATTTTTTTTGACGTGGGAACTGGACAAAAATTATTTACAATATATAATGTGTAATGTGTATTGCAACTTTGCTGACATTCATCTTAGTTGATACCAAAATTGTTTGGAACTATTTAACCAAAGTTGCAATCTGTGTGCAATGTTGAGGAAAGAACCCAGTCGTAAGAGGAATTTTGAATCGGTTTCAATACATTCATTTGACTTCCTTAAAAAGCGATCAGACACTTTGCAATCGATATTTTCAAAATCAATCGGAATCTGTCTGCGCACGCATTTCCATACCTTTGCTGTTATTGCTCACATTTATTTTACATATATTTTATATATTATATAAGTCATTTTATATAAGTATTCTGTGATTATAAACACATTTTTGTGGATTGTACTGGGTGCGTACGGATCTAATGACTGCAGTGACACACGAATAAGCACGGTTCATTTATTTTATTACGAAACGAGCAACAGCATCTGTTTACAATTACAGCAGAGTGCCTCTGTCAAAAAATCTGTTTATAACAGAATTTATACATAGGTATTTATATAAGGATATTATTTTTTCCACCCTACTTACATCGTTACATGTAGAGTTCATATTAACTGTTCCAAATTAACAACAATTCCCAATAATAATATTTTTTGCTCTTCCCTTCAGCGTTGTTAAAGAGAGACTCCACTGTATTAGGCTGCAATGATTTAGAGGACACTACATCCGTGGATAGTTTTTTGGGCATAAATTACGATGTGCAAATTATATTATCCAAATTACATTATGCACATTGAAGTCTCTCTATAACAACACTTAAGGGAAGAGGAAAAAATACTGTTACTGGGAAATGTTGCTATGAAGAACATAAAATACATATGCACTTTACCTGAACGAATGGCGGAAAAAAAAGTGTTATATATTGAGGCGACAGATTCAAATCTGCCTCCCCGTCCCCGCATTGGCCGTCCTGACCAATGATTAGGGATTTCCTCGACGCCTCAAGAGAAGATTCTCTCATCGGCCGTTTTCCTCCTCTTCATTGTCTCGGAGCATCTTCGACATGAATAATCCTGTCGAAATCACCATGCCGTTTCGACCTCACTCCTTTTCCCATCGGTCTCCACATCTCGAGTCTCTTCCCTCCATTCCCCGTGACTCGTCCAATTTTTGAGAGGCTCTGTCCCATTTGTTTTCCCTCCAATTCCCCCTTTTCTTTATTTTCCCAATTTTCCCATTTTCTCGCATTCCCCCACCCTCCAAATGCTCCCACTACTTTCCGGATTTCCCAATTTTTATTAATTTAATTTTGTGCCGTGTAATTGTGTACCCTAATATTTATTTAAATAGATATTTGGTTTGTCTATCCCCCCCAGTTATGTGTGTGCCTTATTTTATTTTATTTAGTGCCAGCCCTGCATCCTGGGTCCATTAATTTTAAGAATTGCAACAATATATCGAGGGTGAAGTATATACTTTGATCATCTCCACGCGCTCCAAAAACCTACATAAATTGACTACCTATCTGCATTTCATGCTTGCGCATAAAATGATCAACTCCACAACACGACAATCTGGCATGTCTGAATGTTCTCACCAGGGAACGGAATGGGAAAAAATTTGAACTTAAATTAGGATTTAAATATCAATTTTTCGAAAATATGGATACGAATTATGATTTTGGATATTTGAGCATTTGAATTTTACTTTGGTTCCCTTGTATTGGAAAAATCGGAAAATACGGATTGTATTCAAATACTTTTTGAATACTTTTATTTCATTAACTGATCCAATAATTGTACAGTCAAAAATCACTTCAATTGTCACTTAAACGTATAGATCCATTGGTATCGTTGGAATAGCGTAGGAATACATAGCTGGCCCCCTATCTGATACTAGGATTCCATAGTGACAAGTGACAGCCAAAAGTATTTCAAATAATAATATAAAAAATGCTGTAAATGTTCGGCGGCAACACTTATTAGGTGCAAACAAAAACACAATCAAATTACGACATATGTTGGCATTTTATATCATGATTTACTAGCTAAACAGCTATTACTCCGACTTACATGGCTTCTGTAAATTATTCCTCAAGACATACAAGAATGTTTCGATGTTTTCCTTCAAGAAATATATAATTATTACGATGTTTATGTTGTCAATGGTAAGTATAAATACAATGCTCTGCCATATGATTTTTACAAATTTTCCTCTGTAACTTGATTTTTGAAAGGATTTAGGCCTGCTTAATTGTCATCAAACCGTACAAAAGTTGGAATCCTAATTATTATTCAAAAGAAATGAATTCGAATTTAAATACCGATACTTTTTTAATTAAAATTCCAGATTCCAATATTTTTCTTAGTTTTTTATATACTAATTTGGATTCGTATCCTGACAAATATGAATATAATTCCGATTCCGATTCAAATACCAATTCCGATTCCGTTCCCTGGTTCCCACCTTTTGCTGCCTAGCACAAAAATAATAAAAATAAGATAAAAATATGTGTGGATGCAGAATTTCATTTTGGTTCGTTTCCGTAAGTTATATCCTGATCCGACAACAATTAGACAAGTTATAGCGGTTTCTCGGCGCGCAGTTAAAAAAATAGGAAAATTGCCAAAAGTTTAAACTACGCACGGAAAAATCGCCATACCTTGGCCAATTGTTGTCGGATCAGAATATAACATACGGAAAAGAACCAAAATGAAATTCTACACACACACGCATTTTTATATTATTTATATTACTTTTAATCTAGGCAGCAGCAAGGTGGGAACATTCAGTCAATTTCTGTAGCGTATTTCTGTAGCGCATGTTTTGCGTATGTATCGCGTTTTCAGAATTTGTGTCACTTATTGTTATAGTTAGTTTTGCTTTTAAGAAATTTTGCCTGTATAGTTAGTATTGGAATTACAGTCTACTCTCGCTATAACAGCACCCTATAAAGCATCAAATTTCGCTTGTTATAGCAAAAAACTGTTATGGAGATCAGCACTTCTATGTTAACAAATGGAGAAAGTTTTTGAGGGGAGCATTTTTTGCTGCTGTTATAACGAGAACACTGTTATACAGGGGACTGTTATAGAGAGAGTCGACTGTAGTATTACGTGCTTTTAGTCACTTTTGGTTCTTAAACGACGATATGTATAATTTTAACGGTTTGAATATTAAATTGCATGCATACCTATGTTCGTAATATTTAACGACTTTCAAAGCAGTGCAGCAGCCGAGGTATAGGATGTGTATGTTAGTCGGAACTTTTTTCCAAGCATATAATGGGCAATTTAATTATTATTTGTAGTGTGATTTGTAAAGTGGTTACATACCTAATTAACAAATATTAACGTTAATAGTCATAGCTAGTTGGTGTGTCCACTTTATTCACAGTATGGATTGTTTTATTATATGCATTTCAATTTTATTCAAAAATTAGCGATTTGGCGTTTCCGTGGATTTGATCAATGAATGCAGTACTCTTGCATGAAGATGATCAAATTATGTACTTCACCCTCGATTTGTAATTCATCCAAGACATTCCACCATAAAAATAGCCTTTTATCGATTATATACACAAATTATAACCTGTGAACGGATAGGCATTTTTGCCATTTTGCAATATTAAGCAGGCATCTCCAAAGTAGAAGGGGAACATGGCGATCATACTTACGCCAATGAAGAAGCTGACGAGTGACAGGATTGGATGTTCGTTATGAGGACGGATACCGGCGAAAACCCCGAAGGAGGCCACAGTTATGCAAGTTAGTTTGGTCGTGTAATTCATTCCTGACATGGCCACGTTGAACATTTTTGCGAGCAGCGCTTTTTCGCGCAAGTGGTGGCAAATTACCTGAAGAATGCTGAACTAAAGAAACGGGCACACGTAAATTTTTAAAGCTGAAAATATGTATATTGCACATCTTTATCTGCAATTTGGACGAATTGGAAACTTTTTAACATTTAAATGCATATACCAATATAAAATATAGTTGACTTTCTCTACAACGGTTTTTCATAAATTTTCAGCAGATTTTCTCCGTTATGGCGACTACCCGGTAAAGAGAACAAGTAGTTCTTTTAACAATTCGAGTCAACATACAATGTTAATAATTCATGCTTAACAGTTAACGGTTAGTGAAAATGAATTAGAGTCGACTCTCCTTATACCGGCCCTCCTTATAAGAGCACTTACTGTATACAGTGGAGTCAGTCTCCATATAACAAGTCTCTTTATAACAACATTTCTCTGTAACAACATTATTTTTACACACCATCGTGCATGTAAGGCGCATATGTTGTGTTCTATATAACAATCTTTCCCTGTAACAATATTTTTCGCTCTTCCCATCAGAGTTGTTATACAGAGACTCCACTGTAACAGCAGTGCTGAATCCCCCCTACAGCTTTACCATGTAATGTGCGCTCTCTATAAGTGCACTCCCGATAACAGCAGTTACTCTATAAGAGCAGGGTATTTTCTTCCCTCGGTCACATTCCTCTCACTAGAACAGCACTTTTCTTCCTATAAGAGCATTAGCGCCTAAGTCAGGTATCCCTTCAACATTAACTTTTTCTCTATAAAAGCACCGGAATCTGTACCAGCACAATTTTATTCTTTTTCTCACTAAAATTCAAATATTTACGCCCAATTGTGTAAATATTGTTAGAATTTGGAAAATTATCAAAGTTACGACTGGAAATAATCGTAATTAATTATTATTAATATTTTTTTAACTAATTCTCTATACCAGCAGCCGGTATAAGAGCACTTTTTTTGGTGCATATAGGGTGCTGTTATAGAGAGAGTCGAATGTATTTATTAGCTTATCATTTGACATCAATTGTATTTTTCAGCCACGATTTTAAACTGGTCGTATATTTAACTATAGTTAAATATACGTACAAAACATTATATATTAAATTATATATTAAATTAAATATTAAATTAAATATTAAATTAAATATTAAATTAAATTATATATTAAATTAAATATTAAATTAAATTATATATTAAATTAAATATTAAATTAAATTATATATTAAATTAAATATTAA
>JAQGBT010006770.1:0-11935 GCA_034698585.1 Disparrhopalites patrizii | reverse complement strand
AGAGAGAGAAAGAGAAAAAAAGAAAGAGAGAGAGAAAGAGAAAAAAAGAAAGAAACAGAGAGAGAAAGGAGAGAGAAAAGAGAAAAATATATACAAGAGAAAGAGGGGAAGAGAGAGAAAGAGAGAGAAAGAAGGTCCAACAGCGGAAAAAATACGGGAAGCACAAAGCTGGCAACTTATGCTTCATGTCAAACTCAATGATGGCTAATATGATCCGGGTAAAAAGGAGTTTGTAAGTGCTAGTACGTATATACTGCACCAAAGGCTGCTGGCATGGCGCTTTCACTTCCGAGCTACTTAACTCAACTTTCCAGTCACACTTTCAGCTGTGGCGCTCTTAGTTCACTCACACACATGGACGGACACATAGTTTGTAGGAGTACATTACACTTTTTACTTTGACATAATCAACGGGCTGATATATGGCTAACAGTCATTCAAGATCGTTCTTCCAAGAGTCATTCCTATCGTCGTCCCTTTCCTACACATATGCCATATTTTCCGTGTGCATAAAGCATATAGTCGTTTCAGGGTTAAAACGGACTATCGTACATAAGGCTTGGCTAGTTTTGATACTTATAAACGACGATATACAACTCAAAGGAAAGAGCGTGGTATGCCATGACAAAAGAAAAGGAAGGGTGAGAGTGGTGTACCATAGTAGGTTTATATGCCACCGGAAAATAAGGAAGGCAGAAAAAAAACAAGTATGCGAGATGGTTGTCTCCCATTATCCAAATGCTATATCACTATTCTTTGATCACCAAAGACTTCCCGCTTTCCTGGTCACAATGTCAATTTAAGAAAATGGAAACTTGCTATTACTTGACTCATGTTTTTCTACTATTATTATACCCAAGCCTTTCCTCAGACTTTCTTTTGTCTCGCTCTCTCCTTTATGCGTCCCTGTACTAACTCTCTTACTTTCTCTTCTTTCTCTGTTTTGCTAACAATTCCAACAAGGATTTTATTTCTGTAGCTTTTGCGGTATATATCTTTCACCTTTTCTGTCGCCTTGTGGCTCAATGCATTCGTACTCGCCTTCCCTATTGCTTTCTCTTTTTTTATACCTTATGATATCTGCTTGTTTACTCTTTTCCTGTCTCATCTGATTGCTCCTCTGTTTTTGCTCGTAATTTTTGAATATCACTCCGGATTTCGCTTTATTTTTTATTGCCTTGTTTTTGGGCTTCTCTCGTACTTTCTCTATGGTTTCTCTGAGGCTTTCTGATTTTTAGTATTACCATTTTTCTTTCTTTTTCAAAATTTCCCTCCTCGTTTCCCTCCTTTGCAAGATTTTACCCTAGCTCTCCCTTTTTTTGAATTTCTGCTTTTTTGTTGCGTTTTATTTTTGTCTAATAATTTCTTTTTCTTTCATCGGCTTTTGCACTTTGTCATCATCTTTTCGAGTTCTTCCACACGTCCTCATTTTTTTACATTGTTTCGATTCGCCTTTTTTAAATTTATCAATTATTGTTTGATTTCTCCGCCGTTCTTTCCCTTAGTTTCCGTTTGTTTTTAAATTTTGTATCCGTCTTTTTCCATTGTTTTCTACATCCATTTTGTCTCGTCCTTTTCGTTTTCGCTCTCCCTCTCCTCTTTTTGTCTCTTTCACTTTCGATTTATATTCTTTCTCCATCAATTGCATTCTCGCTTTCTTCTCTTAGTTCAGAATGCGTATAGAGCTGTATCCTGTTTTCGTGCATAATAAGGAAGTACTACAAGAATGGACTAACACGGATAAACTCCATTTTTGTGTGATAAAAACAGTACTAAGGCAGCTCTGAGATTTTTTTCTTCTCACAGTAAAAACAAAGTTGCGGCTGTTGCTCGTATACTTACTACGGATGTCCTGCTCTTGCTTATGCTGGTAGCTTTTTTTTTGTACTTCTCCCCACCCAGAAAAAAAGTGTGCAAAAAATGTTCCAGTTTATATATAGGTACATATGGAAAGTATGTAACTCCCTTTCTGCCATTTCCCCCTTTTAGCAAGCTGATTCCTTGGCAATTGGAGCGGAATCGTTTAGGCTGTGTAAGGAAACAAAACAGAGGCTGGGAGAGAGAAAGGATGGTGGTAAAGATGTGAGTGTTAAAGGATGTTATAGTGGTGAAATGGTATGACTTTCCCTTGTAAGTCCCTAGTACGTGGCTGATGTTGGGAGCATAAACAAAATGAAGGGAAGATTTATGGGGTTAGGAAAACAGTGAAAGGAACATGACAAATGGGTGTGACAATTTCCACCATTTCAAACTGTATAAGCAAAAAAAACTACACAACTCAATACACTCTCAAGGAGTCAAGTCATTCCCGGGAATTTAAAAGCTCCTTTCCACGTTTTCTATCGTGGGGCATGCCATGTGTCATAATATGGCTTTGGATTTTTTTCTGCTTTATACTTTCCCCATATTTATCCTCCTTTTCCCATCATCCTAACGTGTACATATTTCCTCTCTTTCCCTTTAATCCTCCAAGGGACACGACGCCCTAGTCAAAATGTGTAAAAAGCGTCCATAAACATGTTTTTTTATGTTCCACACAGGCAAAACCACATTGGCACGCGGATGTACGACTCTCAAAGTGGGAGAAACACTTTGTAGCCAGTTATTGGCTCTTGCTGTCAGTTTTGGGGACAAAAGGCTTGCATTACCCCTTTATTTCCGCTGTTTATAAATTGCACCGGAACAGTAATGAGAGGAAGCTTTTGGGTAAATTGCGGAATGAGGTTTTACCATAAAACAGATGCGAAGTGGTTTTTATTTCAAAATATTCTTTGGAAAACGAAACCAGATTGAAGTGCAGACCGTTTTGTATCTCCAATCTCCACCCTTCAATATACATACGTCATCAATACGTGTATGGAAACAATATGTACATAGGTCGGTATTAAATGTAGGCGTTCGGATTGCACTTTCCATAAAAGGGACAATTTCGTCATTGAAGCAAATGTAGGGAAATTAGCAATTTAGACCTAGAGGCTTTTCAATTACAAGAACATGTCAGGAGGTCGGGTTGGGAAGTTTTTTTTATTTATTTTTCGTCAGTTGAAACACATAATATATTCCCCGATTTCTACCTGAAATCCCTTCCAGCCATGGAAAAACTCCCATGTTTTATTCTTATTGCATTGAAGGAAAGTGCGAGGATGGGAAAAATGCAAATAGGGGGAAGTTGCATGACTATATAGTATCACCTCAGGGAATACGGGGGAAATTTGGGGCAAACATGTAAAGAGATGGAGACATGAAAAATAATTTTGCATGGAACTATCCGAATTGTCCTATTTGTTGGAGAGAAAAAAAGAAAAGAGGTATCAACATTAAATAAAGCACATTTATGAAGGTATGGACGGAGAAAGCGAATAAGAAAGCTTCTTATTCGGGAGTACTGCGACCTCCGACTCACGAGAGTGTGAGGAGTGCGAGAATATTGAATTTGAAATTGCAACTTGGGTATTAGATAGGAAGGCGGATCTATTTTTATCTGACACTTTCTCCCTTTTTTCGCTAGTCTCCATTTTTCTCCCAGCCTTTCTCTCTGTATCTACATCATTTTGCTCTCCAGATAACTTCCTCCCTTGTAATTTTTATTTGCCCCTTTTTTCAGCTCCTTTCTTTATCTTCCTACTTTCCCTTGTCTCCCCACCATTTGGCACTTTTTCATCCTGAAACTCCCAGTGTTCCCTATTACATTTGTCTCTGCGTTTTCTCCTGCATTCCTTGATTCACTCGACTCTCTCTATAAAGGACTCCATATGACGATTTTTGCACTTCAACACCGCTCAGGAATGCCCCCGAAAAGCTTGCAATGATAAAATCGGATTTTTGTAAATTTATTAAGGGTTATTTTATAACGGTTGTTTCTCTGTAACGGGGAAGTTTTGAATCCTGCACCATTCAGCATCTTTTCGTATAGCGGTCTTAGGTCATTTCTTCGTATACTTTGCTTTTTATAATGGTTTTTCTCTTTAGGTTTGTATCCTCTGCCATTACGTTTCTTTTTCGATCAAGAATTTATATTTTATATCCGTTTTTCTCTATAACGGTTTAATGGCACTGTTGTTTGCTATTATGTTATAGAGAGAGTCAGCTGTATTGCTTTCTCTTTTTTTTGTGAAACTTTCTCTCTGCGTTTTGCTCTCTTTTTCTCTCAGTTTTGCTCTCTCTCTGTCTTCTCTGTAATTCTCACTTCCTTTCTCTGTATTGCTTTCTCCATTTCTATGCATATCTAGCTTTCCGTCTCTCTTATTTGCTCTCTCTTTCTCTATATCGCTTTCTCCCTTAGTCTGTATATTTAGTTTTCCCTATTTCTCTTATTTGCCCTTTCTTTCTCCACATTGCTTTCTCCCTTGCTTTATATATCTAGCTTTCTCTCTCTGTCTTTGTATTGCTCTCTCTCTGTCTTTTTTGTATTGCTATATTTCTCTGCATTACTTTCTCTTTTTTAATATTCCTCTCTCTATCTCTGCATTACTTGCTTTTTTGTAATGCTCTCTCTTTTTTGAGCATGGCTTTCTCTATTTCTCTACACTGATTTCCTTTTATTGTATTGCTTTCCCTCTGTCTCTGTATTATTCTCTTCGTACATATTTCTCTCGCGTCCTTCTCTCCTTCTCTCTTTCTTTGACTCTCCATCTATTTGTACTCTGTCTCGCTCCACCGCATTCTCATTGTCTCTCTTTTACCTTCCCTTATATAACTCTGCCTTGCCCCTCCCTATCACTCTCCTCTGCCTGTGAGTGAAATTCAATATCCCAATTTTGTATGCGTCCCTTGATTATTTACATATTTCTTTCATTTAGTACAAACCTCCTGCTCCTCCTCCTCTCGGCTGGAGCCAGGCGCACTTGGAAAATGAGGCTAATTCGATCTTCGGGGAACTGCTACTATCCTACAAGTACGGTAAAAGGTAAAATGCGTTTTTGCAAACCAAAGTAGGTAGAGAGAAAGAGACATGAAAATCCTTTGCAGACAGACGCTGGCAGTGATTCCACTACTGACATTATTTGGAATAATAAAATGACTCAAAGACTTTATGTACATAGGTGGTATGTATAGAGGGCCAATTGGAGGATAATATGGAGGATATATATGCATAGTAAGGGAATAGTGAAAGGAGGAGGAGGAGGAGGAGGAGGAAGAAAGGGAAAAAAGCTTTTTTGGCTGGAATAAAATGAATTAAGATAGACGAACAAGATAAGAGCATAACTAGGAACCACCGGCTTTCACGTCTTTTCCTCCTCCTCCCCTTTTATCCTTAACATTATTAGTAAATGCACTTAATACCCTTCCTTCCATTTCTCCAGCGTTGAACATAGCGGGCAAGAGACGGGGTTTATTGAATATACTGCCCAAGTTTTTTGAAAGATTTGGCGGTACATGTTGTTAAAGAAACAAAGCGGGGGACGTCCTTTTCAAAAAAAAATGCCTAAACTTATACTTCTTGGTAAGAATACATTAGTTCATGTAACTTTCCCCGGTGAAATTCCCGTTTGAACTCAACCCACTTTCTAGGGCATTAGCATGCACAAGAGAGATTATTCCGATAATGTCATTATATTTTTCATCTCCAAAAAATACGTAAATATAAGATGTGAGAGTGGCTTGAATTGTTTTGACAAGCCTGTCTTGACGAATTCGCTTTCGGCATTTTCTTTTGCTGATACAGATTATTTTCTCCTCCCGGAAAAGCTTTCTTTTTGGGGGGGAAATTAATTCATGGAAAGAAAGTAGATGTCTTTCAGTTTCATCAAAGGAATGTCAGCAACAAACAAAAATATGAATTGTCTTGATTCCTGTCAGGCTGTATTTTCAAATATTTGGGGGGAAGCATGCCTTTATCTGGTTAAGATCCAATATCTGGAAGTGCCTTCAAGGCTTGTCCCATTTAATATGATTTCAATTGATTTAACCAATGGGATATGCAATTCTTTGTTTGACAGCATTGGTTTTTGTCTACAGAATTAAGGGTGATTTAACAGCCTTGAGGTGTACTTGCACATGTATTACATAGCATACAACCTCATGACGTATAACATCATAGGGAATATTATAAAGCAAAATGTAGTGCATACATACATATAAATATGAACAGATGAACACAAAACGTGCGTTCCATTTTATCTTCCATTCGCTGCACAACAAGGGATTGATAAAGCACAAAATTCCCTGTTTCGTATCGTTCGAATCGAATTTAAGTGTGACTTCACGGTATATTTTGCCGTTTAGATTGTAATAAATAGTTTGCGGTAAGCAAAGCCGTGTTATAATTAAAATCGCTAAAATATATAGCTACATTGAAATACGAGAAAATATTAATTAAAAGATTTTGGAAGTAACTTACATTGTGCAACCAAACAACTTTGTACACCCAGGGATTGGCGTGGATCATGCATTCAAAGTAGACGTCACCACCCTCACGGATGTTATCTGGATCCAGATTTGACCCCAGCGCCAAGTTCAGGATGGGAACAACTGTAGTAAAGCACAAAAAACATAATTTCATGAGTCACACCAGTATATCATTACGCGTTTTGGACTATTCAAATATAACTTAAGATACTATTAAATAACCTGATTATTGTACTAATTACTTAAAAAGTATGAACACTCCTAAAAAAACTCTCTTGCATTCGACTTATAAGTAAATAATAAGAGTAATTAATAATTGTAAGTAAATATTGTAAGTAATAATAGAAAGTAATAAGAATGATTTTTCACTCATCTAAAATTGGAGCATAAAACATATTTTATGGACGTATGAACATGAATTGGCAACAAAAAAAATGTGATTTTCGTTCCACTGTTGCAACTAGCAATTATAAAGAACTCTTTTACTATTGGTTTTCCATATGACTCGAAATGAAGATTCCACATAAATCTTTTTTTTGTGGTTCTGAGAAAGAAATCTGAATGAAAAAAAAATCCAGTGGCGTTAATAAAAGGTTGGATTTTCCACCACATTATTTACTGAGCTCTTGAAAGGAAGCAATTGCGGGGGATTCATATGTAATGGATGGATGAAAAGGTTGAAAGCGCGAGAAAGTGAGCTAAATACATATAGAGTCAGGCACAGAAAGAGACGGACGGCGACAGAGAGAGATAAAGGGAAACTATAAGAGAAATCGAAAGAGACAAATCGAGAGAGAATAGAAAAGAGTGAAACTTGGAAGGAAGTCAAACGTAGTAGCAAACGAGAGAGGAAACAAGAGACTGAAGCAACAAAAGGGAGAGAAATAAATTAATAAATGGGGAAGATAAAGATAGAGAGAAAGTTTAAAGAGACAAAGCCAGCGATGGAAATTTAATAAAACAAAAGAGAAAGTCAAAGAAACAAAACAAACGAGAGAAATTTAATAAAACAAAAGAGAAAGTCAAAGAGACAAAACAAACGAGAGAAATTTAATAAAACAAAAGAGAAAGTCAACGAGACAAAGCCAACCAGAGAAAATAAAAGAAACAAACCAAATGAAAGAGTGTAAAAGAACCAAAGTTAAGGAGAAAACGTAAACGACACAAATGGGATAAAACAAAAGAGAAAGTTAAAAGTAAAACGCAAGCAAGTGAGAAAGACTAAAGACTAAGCGAAAAACAGAAAAAGAACAAAGCAAACTGGAAAAATAAAAAGAGACAAACTAAACCAAAACAAGTGAGAGACAAATAATAAAAGAAAGTAATAGTGGCAAAGACAATGGAGGAAAGTAAAAGCAATAGCAAAACAAGAGAGAAAGTTAAAAAAAAGCTTACGAGGGAGAAATTTAATAAAACAAAACTCGAACACGATAGAAAGTGAAAAAGAAAAGGGAAGGGAGAGAGATGAGACGGCAAATGAAAAGCAAGGAAGAGAACCCAGATTCTCTTCCCCGACTTCCCTCCCAGATTTCCCAAGATCGGATGGCGATGATGAGGATGATAGGGATTTTGCTGGAGTCCAAAAGCTTTGACTTGTAGTCAAGGAAGGGAAATCGTGAGACAATAATAAATCTCAAGCGTTTCTAATATTTATTCAGTTTACGATTGTGGTTTACCCTCTCCTTGCCAGCCAAATAGGGGGAAATAATATACATATGTATTTGGTATGTAGGTCGGGGAAAGCCCCCCTACGTGTAGAGGGGACGTGTGGGAAATGACTTGCTGTTACTTCTCTCCCCACTATAAACTTCTACATGTACATATATAAACCCCGGATTTTCATTTCATGAAGGAACCAACATATGTATGTACATGTGTATGCCACGGAATTCCGTAAAGGAATGGAATTAGTATAACAACCCTACAAACGGCCCGGAGGAAGAGAAGGAAGCCTGGGAGAAAGAGAGGAGGAATAAAACTCGATAAAATGACATATTCAGACGAGCCTTTCAGACAAATAAACTTCACTTTTGTGTGTGTGATTTATGGTGCGGAAAATAATATTTTTGCAAAGAGGGAGGGAGACAAGGAAAGCGGGAGATCTTTTCCCGCCTCCGAGTTATTTTTCTGCTATGGTGGAAAAACCATCCATTTATTCTTCCAGAACTGTGTGAAAGAGGAAGAAGCTAGGAAAGGGAAAAAATAGTGATTCATTCCAACCTTTTTTTCCGGGGAGGAACCAAGCGACAAGAGAATCTAGCAACACCACGAATAAAAGAAAAAGTAGCTCACCTACCCATCCAATTCCTTACTTATGATAGTTACCACTTTTTCCTTGTTATTTTTTTTACTTTCACTCTCACTTGTATCCTTTCTTCTCATAATCCTAACAGCCCTAACGCTTTTTTTCTGGATGTATACATATATGTTTTTTTCAGGCTTTCCGGCTTATCCACCATTATCACGAGTTTTTTCTGACTTTCACTTTCTCTCTTTTTCTTTTCTTTCCTCTCTCTCTCTTTGCTACTCGGTCATACTCTCTCCGTGTTTCTTTTTCTCTCGTTTATTTTCTCTTTCTCTCTTATTTTCGCTTCTTGTATTTGTTCTTCAATTTTTGTTACTATTTTCTCTATTTTTGTATTTTTTTCTTTGTTATTTTTCTCTATTTTTGTTTTTTTTTCGTTGTTATTTTTCTCTATGCTTGTATTCCTTGTCTCAGTTTTGTATCTTTTTGTATTACTTGTCTCATTTTTATATCTTTTTGTATTAATTATCTCAGTTTTGTATCTTTTTGCATTTCTTCTCGTATATTTGTCTTGTTTCTATATTTTTGTCTTTCCTCATTTTCTCCCATTTTTGTGCCGGTAAATGTCTCCGTTTTTCCTATTTTTCTTTACTTTCTATACTTTTTTGTAAGTTCGTTTCTCTGTATCCCGTCGTATTTGTGCGTGTCCTTTTTGCTATTCCTTCTCTTATTTGTGTGTCCCTTTTGGCATTTCTCCTCTTATTTTTGTAGATAAATTTCTCCACTTCTATCCTAATTGTTTTCAATGCTTTCACTTTATCCCTAATTTTCACACAAATTTCTTTCTAGTCATTTCCCTTTCTCTAATCTTGTTTCTCTTACCTTCACTAGTTACTTTCACTTTCTTCAGTTCCAGCTATTTCTCATTTTCTCCCTCATTTCTCTGAATACCTCCCTACGTTATAATTTAGCGTGATTATTCTTCAATCTGTTTCTATCTAGTTTTTGTTTGGAATTTCTTTTTAGTTTTTTTTAATATTTCCGTCTTCCTTCTTTTCAGATTTTCACCACCTTCCTCTTTTTTTATGTTTGTTCTCGGTTCTTTTGTCTCAAATACTGGTTAACTAGTTCTTTTTCCCCGATTTTTCGTTCTCTTTTTTCTGAAATTCTCTTTATGTTGGTTGATTCCTGCTACTCCCCGGATTCCTTCTTTCTAACACCCGCCTCTCCTTCTCATCCTCAAATTCTCCTCGCGTTGATTTAATTCCGGACTGTGTTCCTCCGTCCGTCTTTGCTGCGACAACACAATGTACAAGAGAATTGTTATAGCGCAAAAATGTGCAATGTAGCAGGGAAGGAGTTTACTTTAAGGGAAAGAGCAAACTTCAAGAGATAAAAGTCAAGAGAAAGAGAGAGAGAGAGAGAGCTCAATTCACGCCTATTTTTTTCTCCCATTGTAACCTACAGTATAACGTTCTTTTCCCTTACATTCAAGGATTCCTCCAAGGAATTTCAGAAATACTTTTGTGTATAAAGGACCACCGTAGCTTGAATCTAGATAAAACTATAATTGTATACGCCACGTACGATGCTCTCTCTTTCTCCCTCTCCAGCCTTCCCTCTCAACAAGTAAATAGTGGTAGAAAGAGAAAGTGGCAGAATTTTTCTTGATGCTACACACTCCAGCTAAAATTGTCTGTGTACACACCCTCTAAGGCTTGTACACAATAGGAGGGAAACATTTTTCTTTCAGCAAAGAAGCCGAAAGGATACAAAAAAATTTTTTTGTTGATGGGTTAACTTGATTAAAGCCTTGCAGTGTCGGGGACAGAATATAAGATAGAGAAAGGAGAGGGAGAGAGAAAGGGCAAAAGACTGTGTACAAAAGGAGGGGAAAGATAAAGGGACGACCTGAAACTATTTTAATGGCAAACACTCCTATTTGGCTCCGGAATTAGTAACATTTCTTCTTCGTACACAAGTTCGCATCTTGTTTGTCAAATTCCAATTACTCCCTCCTTCCCCGACTTCCCCCCTTACTTGCCCTGGAGGGGAGAACAGCTCACCCTCTCCCTGGCCTTTTGTTTTCTCTAAATTTCTACAGCCTCCTTCAGAAATTGAATTTGGAGACACTGGGAGATGCTTGGATGAGGGGGAAAGCCGAGTTATTATAAGGCACATATCTAAAAGTCCGGAACAACCAGAGAAAATCACGGACACAAAATCCGTGACAAAAAGGGGCAAAAAGGAGAAGAACGTAAACGAAAACATTGGATTTTTATCACTAAAGCAAGAAAGTGAAAGCAGAAAACGCAAACAAGTGGAGAAAGTGCAGGGCTTAAATGGGAGAAAGCGGATAAAAATGGAAAATAAAATTAAAAATATAAATAGAAAACGATGTAGTGTGGTTAAAAGTAACTGAAAAGAATGATAAAATCTTTGGAATGGTAAATTCCTTCTCCATAATGATTATTTTATAATTATAACTTTGTCAATTTATCTCGGTTAAGTTTTGAATCCACCGCTAATTGATTATATTTCCCTATAACGGTTTCAGGGCGCACATTTACTATCTCACATTCACATTTGAATTTATATAGCGGTGTTTTCCCTAATTTTGAATCCCCCGCCATTGAGCATCCTCCTCTATAACGGTATTGTCCTATCCCCTGTATCGGGTTTTCTGTATAACGAATTAGTGAAATCGTTTTGCAACGTTACAGAGAAACTTCTGTATATGTACAATTTCCACCTGCAACGGAATTAATTACGTACAAAATCAAGTCCTTGAGTGCTAGCACAGAATGAAGAAGCCAAAAGCAGGAAGGAGGAAGAGGAAGCAGTGATGCTTTCCCCGGAAAGCCTTAACATCTCTCTTCCTTCCTTTCCTCTGTCGCCTCTTCTCATCACATTCCTTTCGCTTGAATTCAGTTGACTATGTTGTAATCTTAATTACAGCCTGAGAATAACACATGACGTGGTTCTACAGAATTTTGACTACTATTATACAGTTGGCATTCTCCATCAACCATTCACACCCCTCCATGTATTGCCAAGCGCTTTCATTTATGATTTTTCCAGGTGCTGCTGGCGCCTCTCGCATGCACAATAGAAGTAAAAGCTCTGGAGAAAGCACTAAAATCTTGCTGAAGCCGATCTTTTCCCCCTTCCTAACCCTTTTAGCACTAAAATAGAAACTCATAAGTGTTCTCAAATTTTGATTTCCTTCCTTACTCCTTTTATATCATTGGCTGTTCAATCTCTCTCTCTCTCTTTCTCTCTCTTTCTTTCTCATTCTCCTCGTTCTCTCTCTCTTTCTTTCTCATTCTCCTCGTTCTCTCT
>JAQGBT010006769.1:0-11936 GCA_034698585.1 Disparrhopalites patrizii | reverse complement strand
ATTTCTGTGTAACCATTTTGAACTGATAAACTGCAAAACTTGTTGAAATTTAAGTCACCCAAATGTTGGCAATGGTCACAGCAATATTGTCGCATGGTCTCCCGGGTGACCAAAGTCACCAGTTTGCTCACCGCTGATATACATGTATACGGTGATGATCTGTGTGTTTCTGAAGATGAGTGTCTTGTCTTGTGTCTTTGTCTCTTCTACTTTTATTCTTGCGTTTGCGCCGTACGCAATACATTTGCTGGAAGTCACCGAGATAACCTTGAAATTGCGGTAAATTTGATTCTCGCAATTCTGAATATGAAAATTGGGCCTCTCACTCTCATGACATAGATGGACAGAACTTATGAACTTCGGCCCTGCATTTGAAGTTACATCTGTATTATTTACTGCTTTTCGGATGTTTCCGGGAATAAATGTGTTTGAGGGTACAATTTCTTGTTGCTTGAAACCAAACCCAAGTTCATGGGAACGAGTGTCAGCTCATATGACGGAACTCGGGAAATTCCGTACTGTAAAACTTGCGATATTGAATACTGGACTATTTTACGGCAACAATTGCTAAAAGACAGGCACATCCTTGATTTTTCACTTTATGTTTGATTGCTAAAAAATATCATTTTTCGAAAAAAAAGAAGATCTTGCAGCGTTAGACGTAGATCATTGTACCAAAAAAAATAGATATATATTTTTCCCTGCATGTTTCATTGGTCAAAAAATAGATAGGTACATATATTTTACCTGCATATTTCATTGCTCTAAAAATAGCATTTTTCTAAAAATAAAATATGATAATGTATCGTTTAGATATGCATTTTTACTTCATAAATCAAATTTGATAAATTTTTTATTTTTAAAGCGTATAATTTAGTTCCCCGAAAATTTTGAATCCAAAAAATTAAGTTTAATAGGCGAAATGGTCAAAACCAGCATTTTTCAAAATAAATTCTTTATTTTTAGATCCGAAATTTATTCTTTGAAATTTTTAATCAAAAGTAAATTCTTCGAAATTCTTAATCCCAAATAAGTTCTTCAAAATTCGTAATCCAAAATAATTTTTTTCGAATTTTGTTTTTCATATCCGCGTATGTAATATCAATAAAAAAAAGAAAATGTTTTTTCGGAAAAATTAAAACAAAATTTGTAAATTGAGTGTAACAGCAGCATAAAAATAAGAGTAAATCCGCCCAGATCTTTTGTACAGCTGACGGCCCATGGTCTAATTTTGTGCCCATTGAATCTCCCTTTTTGTCTTGTATTCTATTTGCGGTTTGTATTTTTTTCCTACATTAAGGAGCGTATGTAACCACGTCATAAAAATCCGAAGGGATTTGAACACCCCCCCACCCAGGGTCATCCATTACCGCACGTGGGGTCATCGCTAGATCGGACACCCCTCCTCCCGACGTAACTTTTACACGCTCCCTTAGTATATATAAACCAAAAAATCATACACCCAGTTAACATTTCTCAGTTTTAACAATATCAACATTTAAATTTGTCATTACCCCATTTGAAACAGTTATACACAACACAATTAATTTGTAAAAACCTTCCCTTTGACCTTCGACAGTGCCGTTTATTTCTTGAAGTGCCTGAATATGTAAAACTGCTTGGTTTAGATTGAATTGTCCAAGAAATCCCCAGAAGGACCAAAGGACCAAAGGAAGGAGGGAAACAAGAATAATCATAGATTCTTGATATAATTTTACAATGTTAGTATCTATAATATAGCTATAAATATATAAAAATACACTATTAATATAACTAATTATTTTAGGATTTACAATCTGACCTGGGATTCAAGACTGGACCTTTGTTTTTGTTAGTACAATTTCATCCTAGTAATTCCAGATTATTTGACTAGTTTAGTAGAGCAGAATGGAGATATCTGAAAGTAGTTTTCATTAATTGCAGAAAAGATATTTTTCAAAGTCAAAACATTCTACATTTTGCCTTTGGATTGAGTCCACGGGAGGTTGGCAGTATAGATCCAGAATTGGGATAATGAATTACCGAAGTCATAAGTTTTACAATAGACTGATTAGAAAATGTCAATTGGACTTTGTGCCCTTTGCCACAGCTCGACGTCGAGGATTAGAAAATGTGGTGGATACTAATAGTAAGGCCCTCAGTTCCAGTATTAGTTCCAGTAGTAGTGGTTACCGTAATTTAGCTGACCCCGTTGGGTCACCGACCCACTTGTTGACCTTTTCCGTTCTGACCAAGTCAGAACCGAAGGAAGGTAGATTTTGGGAACTGTGGAAAATCAGACGGAGTAGTCATTATAGTGGTAATTGTAACAATAATAACAATAACATCCGTTGGCGACTTTCTACCTGCGGTTTGAAGACAACATCCAACAATTATGCTACTAGTGGCGATCGGAAAAATGCGGATTCCTCAAGTACTTCGAATTCGGGGAAAGTCGTGGAATTACATGATCAACCTCGAACATCATCTGAAGTCCCTCCTCCAACCGGGTCAGCTGTTCCATCTGAAACTTCCGGAAATCCGACCAAGGCAGATCATTCAACTTCAACATCTGTAGGAACATCAAGTCAACCTGGAGCGGATAAGATTGACTCACCTCTCCTCCATAAAATGTCTCGGGATATTTCTCTGGATCGAAATTTTATTACACCGTTACGGGCCATGACTGATTTTTTGTTAAGTCCCAAGGATTTGGAGGGAATGCGGAAGACGATGAGGAGGTCGGCTCATGCGGATGAGCCTCCCATCACGGTCTATTGGCGAAAGGATATTGAAGCAAAGTTAGTCTTCCACATTTTATGGCAGTATATCACACTTAGAATTATAAGAACATATTGAAGAAGTCAAGCTTACGTTTTATGTCAACATTCTGGTTTTTGCTGTTTTAGGGCCGTGGAAATTTGGGGGAGCCTTGATATACTCGAACGCGAGAGGAAGAAAAGAAGCTTGAATAGCTCGGAACTCCAGGAAGGTACGGGTTTTGCTCTCCTCACAATTCCAAGAATCCATTCCAATAATTAATAATCAGTATAGGCTCATGAATTAAACTTTGTATCTTTTCCAGCTGCTTTTGAGCTACGAAAAATTATGAAGCACTACAGAAAAAATTATCCGGAAAAAGACGCTGGAGGTAGAAGCGCTTTCAGCAACGTTATACAAGGGTCAGGGAAAATCGTACTTACAGCCGTGGCAGTGTGAGTTTTTTCTTCTTTTTCAGACAAACGAGTCTCGACACGACGTCATGGATCAATTTGCCAGTTTATAATTTTTAACTCCATTCATGGGTATGAAAAACAAAATGTGTATAATATCGTATTTGATTGTTTTTCTCTAATAGTAACGGAACAAATTTCGTCATAAAGGTGATCGCATGGGTTCTCACCGGTTCTCATAGTTTGTTTGCAGAGGCCATTCATTCCCTGGCCGATACTATGAATCAGCTTATTCTTGTCTACGGCATTCACAAATCCACTCAAGGTGCTAATCTGGAACATCCTTATGGTTACACTAATATGAGGCACGTCGCATCTCTCGTCTCTGGCGTGGGCATTTTCTGTGTTGGTGCCGGTCTGTCTTTCTATCATGGTATTATTGGGCTAATAGCGCTGCAACCCCTCGAATCTCTATACTATGTAAGTTTGATTAAACCAAGGCCAAGTGGTGGTGAAACATGTGTGTTCAGAAATGCTACATGTCACTTCTCGGTTCTATAGGCTTTCTTCATTCTGGGTGGCTCCTTGATTTCTGAGGGAGCAACCCTCATAATGGCCATAAATTCGGTGAGGAAGCGAAGTCGGGAGTTAAATGTCTCCTTTAAGGACTTTAGTAAGTTTGTATAATATTCTCAACTCATTATACGAAACAATTTACGTGTTACATTTAGAATTACAATATTTAACAATATCAGATTTAGGTTTATTTTGATTTTTGTTCCTATTTGATTTCAGTTCTGAGAAGTGTAGACCCAGCACTGAATGTGGTCATCATGGAAGACTCAGCCGCTGTCGCCGGTGTAGTCGTGGCCGGAGCATGTATGGGTTTAACTGCATTGACAGGAAATGCTATTTATGATGCGGCGGGATCTCTTATAATTGGCGGAATTCTAGGTATTTTGCGGAATCCTTTCTGACTTTATAGTTTATACCTACGTTCTGGTATGCTCTTAAGTATCTGTCACTAGACGTAGTAAGGTTTACATTCCTATGAAGTCGAAGGTTTAGTAAATAGTTCAGTGCTAGTTATTTTCTGAAAGAAGATTATTGAAATTGGATTCTCCACTACAACGATATCGATATATGTACATATAATGTATAATATATATAAATATATATAATAATACATATAATACAATATACATATAATGTATACAAGGATACTTTGCTTTTTAATTAGGTGCCGTTGCCTCATTCATAATTCATACTAATGGAGCTGCACTTGTTGGACGATCCATTCCTCGTGAAAATCTGATTAAAATAAACAACCATTTGGAACAAGATGTGATGATTCGTGCAATTCACGACGTAAAGGGCATTGATATTGGCAACTCTTTAGTTCGTTACAAAGCAGAGGTGGATTTTGACGGAAGGGAACTGACTCGAGCGTACCTGGAAAGAATAAAGCTAGTGGAGGTGCTCCAAGTAAGTTGTTTTTATCACTTTTCTAATATGTTTTTCAATTTTTCACCGTGCAAGTTTTTTCGAGAGTCCCATTCATAATAATGACCTTGTTTTTAACCTATTTAATTATTGACTCATTACCCTCCAGGAAATGAAAGCTATACAAAGTCAAGAGGAGTTGGAGCAATTTATGTTAAAGCATGGTGAAGCCATTGTGGATACCCTAGGAGCTGAAATAGACAGAATAGAGCAAAAGCTTCGGAAACAGTATCCTGAAATCCGTCACTGTGATTTAGAAATCTTGTAATAGTGTTAGCTGATCTACTTGGACTAAATAATAAACTAAGATCACTTTTTTCCCGAGAAGCAAAAGCATCTCGGCTCAGTTTTCGATGGTGTTTTTGTGTTTTACGTCATTTTAATTTATTTATTTATTAATTATTGCACTAAGAACAGCAGTGCGCGCTAAAATATGTGGAAGTCGTTACACTATTATCCATAATGATAGATATGTGTATGTATAGATATGATTAATTCTTGCGCGTGGGGTCAGATGAAAAGTTACATAGAAAGAGTAACAATATTCGAGATTGCAAGTTTGGATATTTATAGCCTACTAATTAACTAATTATTACTAGTTACTACACGTATACGGTACACATAGCTCCTTAATTCTTGTCAGGAGGTGTATTTGTGGATTTATGTATGCATTATTGCTTCATTAGAAAGCATTTCGTCAATTTTTTTTAAGTTTTGTGTTGTGGTTGTTTCTGTGCTGTTAATTTACGGTTCCCAATAAAAGTGATTGTTGTCGAATGCTAAAATTACTAAAGTACATGTACCTATGTTTATTAATGATCATTTTTGAACAAATATTTATAAACGACAATGTAGACTCTTTATTCGTGTATTCTTGTATATGCACAGACAGATAAGAGAAATTCGAATATTTTGTTTGTGTATGTGTAAAAATACGATGGCGAAATTTTATGATATCATACTCCGTAGCCACGAAAACATTTTTAGTATTAACAAATTAAAACTATACACAATATTATTAAATTTTCCTATTCTACACGAAAAAATGCTTTTCAGCTTTAATAATCCTATATAATGTATAAAAGTAGCATGTCATAAAATAATTAAATATAAAAACCAGACTTCAATCCCTTGAGCTGCTTCTGTTCCTCCACTCCCGCACTTGCAATGGGAGCAATACTTTTCGGACGATATTTGGAGCTGATAAGTTTTCTGGAAAATTGCATTAATGGTTTATTTAAGCCCCCAGCCCCTAAACCCCGTCCTGGGAGGTTGCTCTTAGGAATGGAAGAAGGTCTTATTTCCGAGGAGGAGACCTCCATATCAATTGCCTTGCTATCGCCCTTTCTCCCACTTCCGCCCTTCCCTCCCAATGAAAGGACAGCACCTGAAGGGAGTTTAAGTATCCTAGAAATCTCCCGGTCATCCTCCGCTCCCAGGGTTAATTTTGACCGAAAGCTATTCCCCAAAGGCTGGGCGACACTGAGACTGGAATCACTGGAAGAGGTAAAGGAATCCTGGGGTTTATTACCATTCACGTTACTCCCCCGATAATTGTGGGCAAAGTCCGTCAATTTCGTGACGATGTTCTGACTGAAGGAAGACTGTTGATCTCCAACAGGGGGTTTGGACGGGGTAGGAAATGCATTGTTATTATTATTATTACTTCCAAAATCCCCCGAATGACTCTGTCCTGGATTAAATCCTGTGGAGGAAATCCCGTAATTATTGTTGTTATTACTCGAACCCAGGAGGTAGGGATTGGTGGATCCTCCAAATTGATATTCCGGCTTCGACACTGCCGGGCTTTGGAAGGAAGCTCCGTAGGCATTGTCGTTGGACAATTGCGGGGGGATGTTTCCATGGAGGAGACTGAGCAAGTGAATGCCCTGGGTGATAGTGTTATACTCCGGCGGATTCGGATTCGACTGACTCGTAATTATCGTGGGAAAGTTAGCCGTCGCACTCGCCGCACTATTCCGAATTACAGCTTGAATGTCCAGAGGGGGTGAATTGAAGACATTGTAATTAAATCCATCCGAATGGCCATTATAATTATTGTTATTATTATTGTTATTGTTATGATTGTTACTATTTTGACCCTGTGATTGCTGTGGGAGGCCCCCAGCTTGGATGTAGCTGCTGGCCAAATCCAGGGGGATTGTCCCCGAAGGGATGTTCAGGTGAGAGGAGGTTTGTTGGGGGATATTGAAATTATTGTCCAGATTATAGGTATTTTGGAAGCCTAATTGGGCCCCCGTGGACGTGGCGGAGCCTATGGACCCCGTCACCCCTTGGTGTGAGTTGAGAATGTGCGCGAAAGGGTTAGACTGAGGCGAGGGATTGTTATTATTTGTTGTAAAATCGTAATTAAACGTCCGCTTTGACAGGACATCTGGGAGAGCATTGTAGGAGAAGGAGGAGGAGGATGATCCGGAAGAGGACAGTTCCGGGGCGGGAGTGGTCAGTTGGGAGAAATCAAAGTGGAAGGCCGTCGTGGCGTGATCCACGGAAGGGGCCGGAGTGACCACGGAGATGCCGGACACTCCCGGAGTCAGGAGTTGGTACTCGGTCGAGGACAGCGGAGCCGGAGTCGTATTGGGCAGATGATCCGCAGTCTGGAATTTGAATTGGAAGCTACTGGAGTCCGATTTTTCTTTGTCTGGAGAGTACCCCAGATCGCTCTTGATCAAGGATTCCGGCTTGAAATTCCCAATAACACGATTTTTGGTCGAGTCAACGTCGGAGGGAGAAAACAACTTGGAATCCTTTCCACTACCATATGAACCTCCTCCTCCATTGTTGCCGTAAGATCCTCCACCATTTTTGCCGTAAGAACCTCTCCCATTGTTGCTAGTCGATCCTCCTCCATTATTCGATCCACCTCCATTGTTGCCATTCGATCCTTCTCCATGATTGCCGTTCAATCCTCCTCCATTATTGTCGTAAGATCCTCCTCCATTATTCCCATATGATCCTCCTCCAGCACCTCCGTCGTATGACCCTACTCTGTCATCATCAAATGATCCTTCTCCATCACCTCCACCGTAAGACCTTCCATGATCGCCCTCTGCATCTCCTCCGTCCCTCCCCCCGCTGGAGACCCCAGAAGAAGGGAAACCCGAGGAAAAATCCGGCTTGGAAGTCGTCTTGGGAGGAGGAACTCGTACTTCCGACGTATTGGAGCTCCCCAACTCCTTCAAGGGGAAATTCAACGTGGTTTTGGAGGAATATTGCATTGGCCGGCGTTCCGGGTAGCGAGGAGCTGTCCCGGGCCTGGGCGTGTACATGTGGTCCGATGGTCGCATGTAGGGCGGACGCATTTTAGTGGAGATGGTCACGGCCGAGTCGAAACTGGCTTCCATGTCCTCCTCCCTCGTGGTTCCTCTCGGCCCTTCTTCCTCCTCATACTCCTCTTCCAGGTCCTCATCATCGTCATGGAAAAGGTCCGTTTGGTAATGGATCTGGACCTTCCGAGGGGGAGGGTCCTTCTCAAGGGATTTCCCACTTAGCATTGCCACAGCATTGGGGTGGGGGTGCAAGAGGGGGAAAATCTTGGTGAAGTCATCCTCATCATCCTCTTCCTCCTCCTTCTCAGATTTTTCTCCCAGATTTTTCTCGACTTTGATATCTTCATCATCCGTCAACGGGATGAGCGTGAGGATTTTATTTTCCTTGGTTTCCTTGGATAATGAACCTCCAGACGAGCTCCCAGGAGAGTCTCCATAAGAACCACCAGAAGATCCCTCAGAAGATCCTCCAGAAGAGCTCCCAGAAGAACCTTCAGAAGAACTCCCAGAAGATCCTCCAGAGGATCCCCCAGAAGATCCCCCAGAAGATCCTCCAGAAGATCCTCCAGAAGATCTCCCAGAAGGACTGCCAGAAGATTTCCCAGAAGATTTCCCAGAAGATTTCCCAGAAGATTTCCCAGAAGATTTCCCAGAAGATTTCCCAGAAGAGGCTCCAGAAGACACCGTAGAAGCGGACAAACTTGGTTGAAGAAAGTGATCCTTATTGCCTATGTTGACGTCTCGAGCGTCGTCCCCTTTTAATGAGGAAGCAGCCTCCTCCTTCCGCAAGACGGCAGCACTGGTGCTGGTGAAGGGAGAGCTCGATGAATGATTTCCTGGGCCTTTGTTGTTTGGTGGTGTCGTCAAGTTGTAAATGGGGATGGTGAATATTTTCCCATTGTTGTTCCTCTCCTCGCTCGTGGTGGTATTGATGAAGAAATCCCTGGGAGGAAGGACTTTCACTTCTGAGGGGGATCTATGAAAACTCTCGCTAGTATTGTCTTCTTGAGCTTCTTCTTCATCTTCCTCTTTGCCTGGGGACGGTTGAGTGGCTCGGGACAAAAGGGTTGCCTCATGAGCTCGTGTGGATGGGATTCGAGCACTCTTGCGTGACGAGGTCCTATTGAGCTCAATCTCTTGTGGTTTCTCAGTTTCCAATTCATTCATCTTCTTTTCTCTTTCCTGCTCCATTTGTCCCATTGCCTCAGATTGGATCAACTTCTTGGAACAATTTCCTTTAGGCTCTCCTCCGATTGTTATCTCCTTCGCTATAGTCACTTTCCCATCTTCTGTTTTTCCAGGGATTTCCTTCTCAGAAATGGGGTTGGTTTCCTCTTTTGATAAATCGGGATTATCCGGCTGTTCGGCTTCTCCCGTGATATTTAAACCTATTTGGGAATCTGAAGGCCGGTTCTTGTCATCGTTTTGGGGGATTTTAAGAATGCTGCTATTATTACCCGGAGTCACGGAGGAGGCCGCATCGCCCCCGAATTTTGTCTTCCAGGGCGTGTAGCCGAAGACGGAGGTTCGATTCGTGGGGGGGACTTCCTGGGCGGAAAGCCTCTGTGACTGAGAGAAAAGCCTCTGTTTTTCCGATTGCATGTAGCCCACGGCCAAGATGACGCCTGGAAACAAGGAAATAAATGGATTAAATTCGCGAAATATCTCTGAAAATAAATAATTGAATAATTAATTTTTTTAAACATTAATTAGCTGACTTTATGGAAAAAGCACTAAAACATTTATTAAAAATTTAATTATATGGGTAATTAATTTCTTGTAAAATCAATTGGGTATTTTTTTCAATTAAACATGATAATATCATTAATTTTTTGTAAACCCAATTAGTTAACTAAATAAAATTTTATTAGTACATACAATTCCTTTTTTTTGGGAAACCAAATTAAGTTATTAGCTAACTACAGATATAAGTAAAATAATTAATTGGTTGAAAATTAAATTTACTTCAGGTTATTAGTATACCAATTTACACATTAATTAAATTATCTGCTTCAAATATTTGAAATTTATTAAATAGCTTTATAAAATAACCATCCATTAAATAACTAAATAAAAGCTCAACTTATAATAGGCAGTGAAAGATGAAGCAAATGCAAAAGCATTATTTATAAATTTTAATATTCATGCTTTACAGAATGTTTTTTCGGCCAAATAAATTTCGTTCATTCCGAAGTTAAAAACTGACGTAAAAAATTAACGTTATTTATGCTAATCGAGTTTAAAATTATGAGTTATACTCGCAAATTTAAACGATGTTTTTACTACTTAAATACAAATTCAATCTTTTATGAAACTCTTCAGTATCCTAAAGCAGCGTATGTTACAGTAATGACTAGAATGAGTATATAATCATTTATACATATATACTAATGTGTGTACATACATACATACATATGTTGATGTTTTAAATTAGAATATTTGGAATTGCAAAGAAATTTGGTTTGTCCGAAATCCTCAAACGAATTATAAAATACGAGTGCAATTTGCCTAACTTTGAAGCCAAATACCAGAGGATTACTACTACTTTATTACTAATAGTAATAATTATCTAATAATAAAAACTTACCTGTCATAAGCAAAACAATGGCTCCGATGCCGACTCCATAGCAAGAGAGTTTGCCCCAAGGGATCCTCTTTCTCCGTCGAAAGAGTCCCTGGTCATCGTCATCCAAATCCCCTTCGGTGTCATATTTGTCCCGAATCAGCTTCCTCCGAGCACCAATCTTCAAGGACCCCCCAATCGCACTAGGACTGATCACTTGCGTGGCAATGGCCACATGCCTATAATTTTTGAAGCCCAGACTTTTCCCACAGATGTGTTCCCGGTCCGAATTTCGGTGTTTCCCCAGAGGCGGCACGGGGCTACTCGTCCCACTGGAATTTCCGCCACTCCTCATATCCTCCTGGCTCTCCTCCTCAATGCTATCCACACTGTTGTTGGGACTCAATTTGGGCCGGTAGCAACCGCCGCCAAGGATCCCGCTCCGGGGATGCGTGGGAGCGAGATTTTTCGGAGGATTATTACTACTACTGTTAGTGTGGCTGTGATGATGGTGATGGTGGTGGTGGTGATTCCGGTGGGACTTTTTAATCGTGGAGAGTGGAGACTTGGTCATCTTCTCCAGGGACACAGGCACCAGTGGAAGGAGGGGAAATTAATTTAAAAATTATTAGAATTTTTGATACACAAAAATGTTTATAATATGCTTTGTTGCTACAATTGATAATCCAACAATCCATTCCTGGGACTGTTCGGTCTGAGCTTTGAGTACAGAATGAAAGAGGAAAGGGATGCGTGGAGGACGAAGCAAATGGTGTTTGCCCACGAAAAAATTAGAGGCATTGTAATTAAAAACAGAAGAGACGTAATGGCTAAGAAAAGATGTGTTACTGTATGAGAATTTAATAGACGGGAATTGTTGAAAGGGGGAAGACGGAGAATTGCGTTCAAGTAAAGGCAAAGACTTAATTGTCTTTTGAGTGAAAAGGAAAAGAATGAAAGCAAACCCTTTTCATTTGATTTCGATTTTTATTTCACTCTCTCTCTCTCTCTCTCTGTCTCTTATCTTGCTGTTTTTACCTTCTGTATATGTGTACTTTCGTTTCTCCATGTCTCTCTTTTTTCATCTTTCTCTTACCTTTCTTTCTCTCTGCTTTATTTATTTTGTCTCTCTCTTCTCTTTTTCTCTCTTTTTCTCTCTCTTTCCTTATTTTGTCTCTCTCTTCTCTTTTTCTCTGTTTTCTCGACTGTGTCCCTCTTCTTCTCTTTTTGTCTCTTCTCTTAATGCATCTCTTCCTATTTTGTCTCTTTGTTTTCGTCGTTTTCCTCCTTTTGTCTGTTTTCCTTATTTTCTCTACTTTCCTATTTTTGTCTTTCCTATTTTTGTCTCTATTTTCCTATTTTTGTCTCTATTTTCCTATTTTTGTCTCTATTTTCCTATTTTTGTCTCTATTTTCCTATTTTTGTCTC
>JAQGBT010006768.1:0-11936 GCA_034698585.1 Disparrhopalites patrizii | reverse complement strand
GGGGAGGGGGAGGGAGGGAGGGAGGGAGGAAGTGTGAGGGAGAAAGAGAGGAGGATACAGGAAACAACGTAAGAGCTCAAGTGACATCCTGACGTTTTGCTCGTTCAGAAAACTAGCGATCAGCTCCGACTGAATGTCCCACAAGCTTTCCACGCTGTAATAAGGTGTTTGGCAATAAGCGCCTCTTTGGCTGTTCAAGTAGGAAGCCGGGCATAACTTTGAGGATCAAGACACACGGCATATGTATATAACGTGTGTGTGTTCATGAACATCTCCCTCCTTCTCTTTCTCCGTCTCTCTGTCTCTCTCCCTCTGTCTGAACCGTATGTATACACAAAGTCAAAATGTGTGTTGGTATTACCCCATCAAATATTTGCATACTTCTTCTTAAACGTATACATGTGGTTGAAAGACGTAAGAAGTAAAGTCATGCGGGGGGAGACAGAAGGAGAGGATGAAGAAAAAATAGAGAAGAGAAGGGAAAAAACGGGGAGAAGGAAAAAAAGTATTTATCCATCTTTCGTGAGTAAAACTAGTGAGAAGATTGACTATGTCGTTATTTTGTCCTTCTACTACGTGGTTTTCATATTATCGTTTATCTCTGTCTCTTCTCTCTCTCTCTCCCTCCCTCCCTCTCTCTCTCTCTCTATCTCGGGCTTGGCAGGTGGAGGCGGCGAGGGAGAAGAATGAGAAATCTGCCCGAGATAAAGACTGAGAAAAGGGAGAGAGAGAGAACTCTTTTTGAGCCGACTGCCAAATCCCTTGAGCATCTTTTTCTGTATTCATATTATATGCATCTTATTCTTTTGAAAAGTGTGTTTGTGCACATGTTATATACTAGTATGAATATTTGTGAATGTTTTTCTGTTATACCCTCAAATGCGTTTCATAGTAAAAAAAAAAAAAAAATACACATACTTTTTACTATATGCCCCGTCACTCGGCTCATCTCTTCCTCACATATAGAAGGCGAAGAAGAAGATCGTTCCTACGAGGAACAATGCGTGGGTGCAGTGAAACATACCAAAGCACATATCTGTCGCTGACGGTGGCCAAAAATGGTTATGCTTCCATAAAAAATATTAGCTAATTGCCGCCAAGTCCTCCTTCCATACCGGACCTTCTTTTCCCTTTTGGTCTCTCTCCCTCTTCGTAGCCTTTTGGTGTTGGTTCAAGATGAAGAAGATGACGACAAAGAAGATAGATGAGGATGAAGAAGAAACTGACCTCAACCTCAATTGTTACTTTGGGGCAGGCGGGTGGCTGTGAAGATAATATGTTATTTCCTTTAGCAACAACAGCAACAAAGACAAGAATCATTGTGTTATCAACGCTCATCTTCATTCACTTCTTCATTAAACCCCCTCCTTCAATTAGAGCAATGCGCAACTCTCGCCTTTGAAATAAACTCAGAATGTGCGGAATAAAGGAAGGGAAAGAGATCGTATTAGAAGTTTTTTTTTTTTTTGTACAGATATTATTTTAATGATGATTATTGCGTAGTCTCTGTCTCACCGTCCCCTTTTCCTCTTCAACCTATATATACGCCTCATTTCACCTAGAACCAGTCCTCCTCCACCACCTCCTCTTCCTCCTCCTTCTTCTTCCCCACGGAACTACGGTGTGTACATAAACCCCGTATCAATTTCTATTTATTTGCTCCAGATAAAAAAAAAAAATCAGGGGAGACTCTGGAAAAACGAAGGGAAGAAATACTATAGAATGGATCTATTTTTTTTTGTTACTTTGTTATGCCCGCACTTCCTCGCACGAACCTGAGCAATAAAAGAAATGGCTGTACGGGCCACCACCAGTAGCTCCTTGTGCTTACGCTTGGACAGAATCAATCTTACGAATTTATATACGTATATACATAATTACATATACAAAGTCCCATAAGTGTATATGAAGGGACCCGTACATGGTTTGACACAAAGTTTACTTGGAAGAACTTTTATCCTTTTTTTTTTTATTTGAATGCTCAATTCACTGACACATGAGAAAGTTTTGAAAGTCTACAATGGTCGTAGTACCGTGCATACCATCTTCAGTACACTTCCTACCTTCAAATGGCAATGAATCCTGACTCTACGTAGGTGTCTATTTTTTTAAGGGAATGTAGCGAGGGGGAAAGAGAGAAAAAAAGTTGACGAAAAGAATCCAAACAAAGAGTAAGAGAATGCAGGGAAATATTTGTATCCAAACCTTTAAATAATCAAATTCTGTGGAAACATGTCCATTTCCGAAAACATACACCGACGGGCAAATCCCAGTAATGATAACAAATTCCTCTTTTTCCCAGTCTTTTTCTTTAGATGAAAAAAACATTATTTCCGTCCGCTGCAAACGTACGTACAAAAGGGAGAGAAATCAAAAAAATAAAATAATGAAGCATTCAATCTGTGCAGAAGGGTAGTAAAAGTGTAAAAAGAAGTCCTGTCTTCCTTTCCCCCATTCTCTTTCTCTCTCTCTCTCTCTCTCTTTCGCTGACTAAATTCTTAATCTCCGGCACGTAAGTTGAGAAAATTACTAGGCGTACCGAAAGGTGTAACATGGCATTTGTCACACTGTATGTACAAAAGATATTGGATCGCTGCTGGAAGAGCCGAGAAAGAGAGAGAGAGAGAGAAAGAGAGAGAGAGAGAGAGAGAGCTCGCGCGAGTGATAGAAACACTGGCGGAGTAACAATATCCCTATGAGTGTTATTATTACTACAACTACTGCTATTATTATTATCAGAGCAGGGGTAGTGAATGAAGCCACAATTAGCTGTACTTACAGGACATTTCGCCAACTACAACGACACGGGAGTCGGTAGTAGGAGTTGGCAGAGGGAAAAAGCACGTGGCCGTACATATGTATCTATGCTTTCCTTTTACTCTCTGTCGTTCATTTGACATTTGCATAGCTCTTCCTTCTCCAACATGATCAAGTGCTTTCCAAGAATTTCCCTTCCCTCACAGAAGAGAAACAAACCACGGCGTGGAAAGAGTGTGGGATTGTGTAACCGTAGAGGATGGAACGTTTTTGAAAAAAAAACTTATTGCGGATTTTTTTCCCCTTAACCCAGCATGCTGTTCTTTACTTCTTCATGTACAACAACACAACATTTATTCTCACGGTTATAGAATGGAGAATTCCCTCTCTCTCTCTCTCTCTCTCTCTTTCTCTCTCTCTCTCTCTCTCTCTCCGTCAACTTTTCCTGGTAACTTTTCCCATACTCCAACAATTTTCTTGGATTAGGCCCTTTCTTTTAATTTTCTCTTCATCCTTCTTTTCCCTCCTTCCTCCGACTCCTTCCTCTCTGTTGTTGACTCCCACAGCTCCCACATTTTCCTTGGAAATATCTCTTCCCAGCCTTTTCACAGACGATTTCTTATGGGAGATGGGCCATACAGAAAATTGTCTGTTTTTCCTAAACAAAATCCGTGTTTTCTAAAATAGCTTATTCGCAAATTCTTGATGGAAGCGTAGGAAGGGGGAAGCTGGGACTGGGGTAAAATAATAAAACTATCATATAGACATTACCCGCAACTGGTAAAGCTCCACAGAATCCCTGGAATCTAGCAGGGTGATAAAAAAGGACCTTTACGAATGTGTCATGTAATAAAGATTCCGGAATAATGGGAAGTTGGGGAGATAAGAGATTTTCGATAACTAATCATCGTCTTCCGTTTTTTATGCATACAGAAGGGAGAGTACGCTTTACATCCCCTTATGTTTATCCTGGAACGTACATGGAGGTGAAATGTGAGGGATAAAAAATCATAAAGGTTACTTCCACCGCCGTCACGGAAGGTGTTACATATTTTAAGTATGTCTCCCTATCCTATCTACCTCTTTCAGCTATTATGAACATTTTATTACTTTATTTGCAAAAGAGCCGAGTGTGGAAATGAGGAGATGAGAAGGCAAGGCAGGAGTATGCGGTAGAGCAAGTGGAAATTCATTTCATCTCCCCATTAATCTCCGGTGGTACCCGTGTTTTATTTAATTTACTTCCTGCTCCTTCTGCCGCCGCGGATGAATTACCGCCACTTTTCTCCTTTCTCCCCACGTTCCTCATGATGTATGTTCAGGGATGGGATACATATGCAAATATTCGTGGGGAAATAAAAAATGAAACGTGCAAAATTCTGTAGCCTCCGACCGTGTTTGAAGGTAACCTTAGACGTTGACGGCGGGAATGATGACGGCACTCTTCTGGCAATTATTTACATGACTTTTTTTTTTATTAATTGCACAGGGCATGCTTTACTTCATCATGCAATTAGTACCTTATTCCATATGCATTATCTAAAGACAAATTTTAATGCATTTAAATACGGATGTGGATGACGCGGATGGATTAGAATGAAGTAAAAGTATATTCTCGTACCTCCGCTCCGAAGTCTTCCACGTTGAAACTTTAAATAATGGATTTTCCCAGATTTGAAAAATCCTTGTTGTGTCAAATGCTTCGGAAGGGAAAGATTTTTCAAAATATTTTACGCATCTATATTTTTTTTCTTTTCGACTAATAGATGCTGTATGTATATACACTTCATTTTCTCTTCCTTCCCTTCTTTCTCATTTTTGGAGGGAAGATTTTTTTTTGTCTCCAGTGGAATTTTAAGGTGGCTAAAATATATTTTTTTTTATTGTGAGGAAGGAATTAAAGTAAGTATTGTGTTCTCATTCCGTGGATGTGTGTGAAAGAGGAAGAGAAAAAGAGGGAGGGTAAGGACGAGAGAGATGGAGAGGGAAAGAGACAAAGTATGAGTGAGAGGTAAAAAGAAAGAGAAAGGAGACTCGTAGTAGAACTAGAGGGGGAGATGAATCCCTTTCTATTATGGATGGACGAATTCGGAAGTGAGTCGAGTGTAAACCTGGGAATACGATATAAAAATGCTCAAGTTGAGCCCACAGAAAGGGAGAACAAGAAGAAGATGAGTGAGGACAAAGGCCTTGATTTTAAAGGTATTATTGTCCCTTTTCCATACTTCCACGTATGGACCAGTGGTAGTGCATCCTAAGAGCAGGAGTACCATTATCCAGATTAAGGATCGTTGAGATTCGGAGGTGGAAAATCGGGGAGCGAAAGAAAAAGATTGAAGAAAAAAAAGGCATGAGAGTAAGGGTACAATTAAATGAGAGAGAGAGAGAGAGAGGGAGAAAGATCACGTAAATAGTAAAGGGAGAGTGAGAGTGGTGTGGAGGACGGAAGAAGAAAAGAATGAAGGGAGGAAGGAAGGAAGGAAGGAGTCGTGGTAGGGGATTTGAATAGCGATAGTGGGACAGAGTGGTGTGGGACCCTTCACGGGATTTCAAAAGGTACAGAGGAGGGCAGGAGGGAGTAATAGATGCCCGACGAGCTTTTTCCACATTCCCACGTAGGTCAGCGTAAAGGTGTGCATTGTCAAAACTTCCCCCTTTTCTCTCTCCCTCTCTCTCACCCTCTCTCTCTCTCACCCTCTCACCCTCTCCCTTCCTCGCTCACATTGCTCGCTCCCTCTCAAAGACAGGGAATGAAAGGTAAAAAGGGAGAGAGAGTAAATAATAATGTGCGTAGGGTTTGATTCATAACATAATCGAAGGTCTCTAAAAGGGGATGAAAATAATTCGGAAGTACAGAGGAAGAAGAGTGAGAGGGATGCTGTGTATGGACCAGATTTTTTTTTTTTTGGCGAAAGATGTTTTCCCACGTCTCTCTCCCCTTCCTAAAAAAAAAAAAGTAATACGTACGGACCATGTCACTTGCTCCCCTCATAATGACCTGTTGTGATGATGGTGACCAGATCGAGGGAGGCTTCATACGCCGAGGGAGAGAAAAGTCTTGTTCATTCTTCTTATTATTATTGTGAAGTGAAAGAAAAAAAGAGAGAGAGGGAGAGATGGGGGAAAAGTGGCAATAGAGTTGAAAGGATTTGGGACACCCCTGTCCGTCAGTCTGACTTTGAGAACTTGGCTCATCGAGGAATCTCATCTATGTCTCTTACTGTGTGTGCTGATTGCGGGTATGCTACTCTTTTCTTTTTCTTCTGTAGATCCTTTTCTCTCTCTCTCTCTCTCCCTCGCTTACCTCTCTCTCTCTCTTCATTTGGCTGCCGGTGGTGGCTGTTCCGAAAAACTACCCTGCCCCTGGGCCTTAAGATACCCTGCTAGGCACATTTTAATACCTGTTCGCCTTCTGAGGTGGGTGATAACTTTTTAGGGGCTTCGTGCAGGAAAGAAGGAAAAGCAGTTAGTATCCATCCATCCATCCTCACACATAGTATATCCACGCACTCAAGGAACCAAGACACACTCACACACACAGATCAAGTGAAGGAGTGAGGGTGGCACTCACTTCTGTTCTTCGTCTTCATCATCATCATCATCATCATCTGCATCTTCTCTCCTGAGCATTTCATTATTGCTTGAGCTAGAGGAGAGTCGAGCCGACAGCCAAAGATAGCTCCGGAGAGTATTCCCCACTTTACATGTGAGTGAGTGAGCCGTGTACAAGTATAATACACTCACAAGTGCACACACATACACACGCATAGTTCTGTACACACACACATACTGTACAATTACTCACGTGTACTTTTTCCCCGTCTGTCACATTACAGAGAGAAAGAGCAAGAGAGAGCGCGAGTCTTGAGATCAAACAAAATTTTCTTCATCTCTTCTCCTTGTTTTTTTTTCCGTTTACAATGTCGACAGAAAAAGGAGTGTAAAAAGACTCTGTATTCACATTGACTCTAGTTCTTCGTCTCCTCCCCCTCAGTGAGGACAAAGTGAACGGTGAAGAGAGAGGATTCACCGGAAGAGATTTTTCTTCTAGGTTTTTCTCTTCTTCTCTCCTTTTTTTTTTGAACAATTGTTTTACATTCAACAGTGTGTATATATTTGTGTATTTGTTTTTCTTCCCACCCCCGTAGTACAAATTCAAAAAATACTGTGGTCAAATCTCCGCATCCTTGTTTTGGGATTGTTTGTTTATTGTGGGGGTGAGTGACTGTATTAAGAAGACTGCACATTATCTCTATTTCCCGCACTCTCCGCTTAAAGAAAAGTTTGGGACAGAGACTCACCGAGAAAAAAATAAGAGTGGGAGAGACAAGTATAAGGGAAAAAAACATCGGAGTGCAACAGTAGTGGAGTATAAAGAGACAGCTCAATAATGTAATCCCTCGTCGGGTATAAGTTAGTGCCAAGAACAAGACTCGAGTGATTTTCCCCCACTCTCTTTGCATATATTTATATATATTTTGTCTTTACTCAATTCTCTCTTAAGGGCAATTCTAGTTCTTCCCGGTGTTTGGAGATCATTCAGATTTATGTTGCTTTAAGTGTGAAGAAACATAAACAGCCACATCATCTTTTTTTTTTTCTTCCCTGTGTTCTCGCCAAAAAAGAAAGGTTAGTACTTCTCACGGAAAATCCGCTTGTGGTTTACATCATGTGTGTGAATGTATATGTATGTTTCCCTCATAAATCCGTCCTTCTCATTTCTCTCATCTTCCTCGTCTTCTTTTCCTTCATCATACCTTCTCTTCCCCTCCCGCGCTCTCTCTCTCTCTCTCCCTCTCCTCCCTCACCCTCTGCCCCATGCTTTGTGCATGGGACCCGCACTGTAAACATGAGTGGTAGTAATAGTGGCAGTAGATCTGAGAGAAATAGTTCAGTCCATCATCTTCCAATTTAATTCCAATCTCAATATTTTCAACCGTGAGTATGTAAATTATTCACGGAAACAAGGTGGATCCGCTTTAGCTCTTTTATTATTAAGCCCCATTCGTGGTGGTGGTGTTGGTGGGGTGTGCGTAAATGGTCGACTTGAACACATTCTTGACGCTCCTTCTCCTTCTCCTACAACTTCTACTACTTTACTCCTACCCCCAACATCAACGCCAGGATCACAAATATGTTGTTATGCAAAAAAAAAAAAAAAAGAGTATCCTCGTTTTCGACTCCTTTTTAGGCAAGGCAGTTGTAGTACAATATGTTCCTTATTGTCCATTTACGAAAGTGGTTGTCATCTCCATCTCTCTCTCCCTCTCATCTGCCTTCACAATTATCTACGTATATGATGATTATGTCTACTTTACGATTTTCTCTCTCTCTCTCCATTTTTCCCAATAAGCACTTTGAATATTCCATTTCGCCATGTAATTACCCTGGAATATCCCCTTTTAGGTCTCCCACTATGCATTCCATGTAACCAAATTCATATCTCCTTCTTCCACTGCATTGGAGGAGGGTGCCAGCGGAGGGAAAGGCATGGTAATACGGTAGACACGCTTCTTGAGCATTTAAAAACCAAATTCCAGGCGAGTGTCGTTGTTGTACACAAGAATCTCTTGTGGGAGGCTCCTGCATATGTAAAGGCATCTGGGATGCAAAATAGATTTAGGCAAAAAAAAAAAAAACAAAACCAGCATCAGCCTATCCATATTATGTGTCTAGAAGTAACCCATGGTTGAAAAAAGTGTTTAGTGAAACCATTTTATTTTTATTATTTCATTACTTGCAGTAAATAACTCGTAGACCAAACGCAGGGGTTGTCTCCATGCATATGTAAGAGGAGGAGGAGAGAAAGAATTAAGAGACGGAGAAAAGAGATGGAAGAGTGAAAATAGGAAGGCAGGCGTCCACCTCATTGTGATGGTTAAAAAGCAATTGTGGGAGCATTTATGATTCTACATAGGTGTAAATGTAATGTTCCTACTTGGTCCTTTGTTATTGTTATTATTTATGCTTGTATTTTTAGGCAACTCTCAAGTGTGTTTTTTTTTGTCTCTGCATATAAGCTCAACAAGTCAGTACAGAAGAGCAAGCAGGAGCAACAGGAGAAGGGGCACCGGTAGTGGTAGCAGCAGCACTGTTAATAAGGAGGGGAGTGGGAATTAAGAATGTTATGGCCAGGTAATGGCTAAAATATGCCAAACAAGTAGAGGAGAGAGGGAAAAAATGTATTTACACACCAAATCAGGGATAAAGAAATCCATATGCATATATCGAACACCTTTTCGACAAGGATGTGTGGTGTGCCTTCTCTCTCTCTCTTTCTCTCTCTCCCCCAAAAACCCACACATAACTACCTACCAAGAATATCCACCTGTATATTAAACACAATTTGTGGGATGAGTAATATAAAGTTCTACCAAATCAAAGAAGAAACAAAAAAAAAGCAGATATAATGGCGCAAAGGAAAATAAAAGAAAAAAGAGATATAGATGAAGGAAAAAAAGATGAGAGGCCATGAGGTATACTGAAGGTGTACTAAGGGAGCACCATGTGTGCTACAAGGGACTACGTAGTATAATTAATTGGTTGGGGTGATCTTGTTTCATTGGTAGCTAACAAACAGCAGGAACAGGGGAGTAAGTGTTATAGTGTAGTTTGAATTTTTCTTTATTTTTTTTTATCTTTTAAAGAGGAACAATAATAAGAAAGCAAGAAGAAAAGAACTGAAGGAATTTTTGCAGACTCTGGCTACAGCTATGTTTTTTCCCCTTCCCCCTCCCTCTCTCTCTCTCTCTCTCTCTCTCACTTGGGTTTCTGGAATGGCTGTAACAAGGGTACATGTATGAAGGGGTTAGAAAAGTTGTAATTTGTCTATATAAGAAGAAAGAAGAAGAAGAGGAGGAGGAAGAAGAAGAAGAAAAAAGAGAAGAGTGAGAGAGATAATCTAGATTGAAGTGTGAGACGACGTTTAGGTGCTTATAGGTGGATTTGTGTGGTGTGGTGGTGGTAGTAGTAGTAGTATAACAATGCTCCACTTATTGAGCACAGAAAGAAAGAAAAGAAAGAACGCGAGAGAGAGAGAGAGAGAGAGAGCGAGCGAGATGATGGTGATGATGATGATGATGATGTGGAGAAGAGGTTGAGAATCTCTAACCCGTATTCCTTGATAATCAAATGAAGCGAGAAAGAGCTGTGAGGAGAAAAGGTATTTGGGCAAGGACGTAGAGTTGACCTTAAGGTGAGGCAGCCGTGGGCCGTTGGCAATTAAACCACCCTCACAACATATTTTACTACTCTATAGTCTGCAGAGGCATGCATGTATGTATTGTGGCTAACCACCCGCACCTCGCCTTGCCCCTGGCATTCCTCTCACAAGAAATCGAGAGAGAGAGCGAGAGAGAGAGAGAGAGAGAGAGAGAGAAGGATGGAGCAAGTTACTACCTTACTTGTACACAACACGTAGCACTTACGTACATAGCTATGAACCTGCTCTCTCATTCCCTCCTTTGCCTACCACTTGTTATTGCTTTGAACAAAAACTTTTTACATCCTTATGACCACAAGAAAAGTCTGGCCGTATTTAACTTCTGTGTATCTCGCTGTCTTTTCCCTTCTCTTCTTCTTCATCATCTTCTCTCCTTTTTTTCTCATCCTTTTTCTTTATCCTTCTCCTCCCTACATATCTTCTCTGCCTCCTGGTTATTACATAGTTAAATTGCGGCTCTTCCACTTGCTACCATTTCTCTGGGTCCTGTCTCTCGTTCTCTCATGTTCTGTATCTCTCTCCATTTGTATCTCTCTTGCTCTCTGTCTCTCGATATGTCTCTCTCATGCTCCCTCTCTCTTTCTCTCTCGCTTGCTCTCTCTCTCTCTCTTGCTCTCTGTCTCGCTTTGTCTCTCTCTCGCTGGTTCACTCTCTTTCTCTGTCTCTCTCGGTCTCTCCCTCGCTTCCCATCGGCCCTCCCTCCCTTCTTTCTCCATCCCCATCAACGACTTCAAGCGTACTGTTTATTGTGAGGGTGGCGAGGGTGTGTAACGCTCTAAGGTGGGCATAGCTCTCGGTCAGCATTCCTTTTCTACCTCTCTTTCTTGCTCGGGATCGGGGATCCAGCCAACCCTCGCCGTCTCTCTCTCTCTCTCTCTTTATTTTTTACGGGTTCCATCTTCTCCCCCTCACTTTCTTGTACTCATCTTGGTCTTTATTTTTTATTTTCAACGAAACAATCCTTGTAAATCCCGCGTTGTCCCTCCAACATCCTCCTCACCCTAATTATCTTTCCATCATTGCATTCCAATAGCACTAAATAACTCCACACAGATTTACACTTTGACTCTCTCCCTCTCTCTCTCTCTCTCTCTGCCTATGTGTTCTTCTTCTTCTTCTTCTCGTCCTCCCCCTCCTCATCATCCCTCCATGAATCCTTTCCCTTTGGTCTTCTTATTTCCCCTCGTCATCCCCGGCCTCAGCCATTACCTATGTATTATACCTAGACGGTTTTACACCAAGATACCTTCTTCAAAATCTGTTGTTTTTTTTCCCCCTTCGTCTTTTTTGGAGGTGCGTGATGCTCAATCTGAAGCATTTCTCTATTACAATTAGTATCTTTTAGAACAAACACACTACTACCACGGAAAAGGCATCCACGCTTACCTGTTTTCCACGCTATGAGGGAACACATCCTTTTTTTCTGAACTGGGGCTTCTCCGACAAATACTATGGTACAAGGAGAGCTCCTTCTACTACTACCGCTTCTACTACTTTTTTCTACTAGGGATGAGAAAAGACTATAGGGTCCGTTCCTTGTATTTGTAAAAAAAAAAAAAAAATCTCACATTTATGAGACTACAACATATATGAGATGGCTCCTCGATGATACGGTCCATTAGCACATGCACAAGTATGTATGGATTTTACGGCACGAGAGAAAAAAAAAAGTCCCACCGCTGAGTACATGAGAAGGTTTGAGGTAGAGAGATAGTACTTACTACTACTACTACTACATACACCCAACACAGAAACAGAATGGTTTGTGTGTAACATGTCCGAGGGTACGTACACAAAGTCATCATAGGAAAAAATGCGTTCCGTACAACCAGCATACCCAGTATGACTCCTAGCACTGCATACATACTTTCAAAGTGAAGGTTGTGTGGAATGTGTGTTGTGAGGGTGAAGAGAGAGAGAGAGAGAGAGAGAGAGAGAGAGAGAGAAAGAGAGGGAG
>JAQGBT010006767.1:0-11938 GCA_034698585.1 Disparrhopalites patrizii | reverse complement strand
GCGTTCCTTCAATGAATAAATCAGGAATAGTTAAATTTTTAGTTCCAAAATCAATGCACATGACTTCACATTTTTTTTGGATTCAGCTCCATTTTGATTTCTTTAAACCACTGATATATATTATTTAGTATGCCTTAAATCTTTGGTTCTTCTCCTTTTTTTACTATCTTCACACATACATGGTAATATGTCCTTAAACCGGCTACTCTATTTATGAGTAACAGAGTAGCTAAATTTCAATTCTTTTCCCATAAAACTTATATTCGAAGTTATAGCCAAACTGTATCACGCTATAACATGAAAGACAGTAGGAAAACATATTAAACTCCATAGTGTATTAGATTCCTGTGTGCACCCAACAAGAGGCAACACAGCGTTTTGTAGCTTTTACGTGATAAATTCATCATTATCGGAACTCGACCAGTCTACGGACAGAATACCAATCTATAGATCATTTCTTCTTAATATTTCTCATACGGTTGCCTAACATCAACTCAGAGTTGGATATTTTTCGGTATGAGAAGATTTTTGCGAAAGGGATCGAAATTTGATAAAAGCGGTATAAAAAAAAGGTTCTAACACATTTTACTTTATGCAAGGCCACCTGTTATATTACCTATTTCAATCAAATTGGTGTATTATAGACCAGGGAAAGAAAAAAACAGTGTTTTAATCAAACATCAGCGAAATTAAAAATAAATTAGGACGCTGGATAATAAATAAGATAATTCTATTATTCGGACATAAGTTTTATGTCCGGTGAATTTAGTTAAAACTTAAAACTCAGGACGATCACTGTTGGAACAATTGGACAATGGGAGGCTTCATTGATAAGAAGCGGTAGTGGAACGGCTAATACACAGGCGGTCAGATGAACTATCGGGTGCGTTGACGACTGGAATTGTCACAGGTGTACGTACCTTCGTGTGTAGGAGTTGTGTCAGTGTGAGTATCACAATCTTTTTGCTCACTGTACTTCGAGGAAAACGCTGCCTGTATCTACATTATATACAGAATATTTTTACTGGAATTTTTAACCATCTGGAGGTGAATTTACACCACAACCAGCAATAATCCGTTCACCGTGAATTCGGTCACTATTGCCTGTCCCTCTGGTTCTTATATTCCATTTTAAAGGTGATTCACTTTCGACCGGTGTGATTCGCACGAATGTTGACGTGACTTTCATTTCCATGTGCTACTGTATGTAAGTTCTATATTTATTACAGCATTTGTAGGATTCTCAGAATTATAGGTTCAGTCATTTGAAAAATGTTGTTGGAGTGGTTTGGCAAAACGGCACAATTCTTTTTTGTACAGGAAATACTTCGTGTTATATGAATTGGATCGAACATGCTTCTTAGTATTTCTTATCATTAAATTGCTTGAGAATACGTGATTACCAGCACTATTGCGTGCGTTAAGTGTGTCATCATATCCAGTAATGATGTGTTAATGGATTTATTTCTTGTTTCAAGGTGACATCTGGAAGAAGACTATTGCGACAAAGATTAACATCCAGGAGTATTAGTATTCAAAATGCCGAAACAGGGCTTGAAGTTGTATAATAGTATTTCGCGGAAACTGGAGGATTTCGTACCGCAAGACCCGGCCGGATACCAGGTCAGGTGGTACAGTTGCGGTCCCACAGTGTATGATGCCGCCCATATGGGTCATGCTAGATCCTACATATCATTTGACATACTTCGAAGAGTACTAGCAGATTACTTCGGCTACAGTGTGCAGTATGTTATGAATATTACAGGTAATGCACAGCCTTACTTGATTGGAATTTATTATTGATGAAAAAATTATAATGGAAAGAAACCTGATTCGAGTCATTTTTTGGCAGACATTGATGACAAAATTATAAAACGTGGACGACAAGAGTATTTGCTGGGCAAATACAGTGCAATTGTGGACATTAACCAGTTAATGAATAACATTACTGCCGCAAATGATATATACGTGCAAGAGACGTTAGCCACTACAGATGCAGACAAAAAATCCGTGAGAGAAAGGGTGTTGAAGAAAGTGAATGCATCGCTGGAAAGTTTAGACAAAAGCATGAGAGAAAAGCCTAGGGAAATCGAAGAGCATCGGCTTGCAGCGTTGGAAGGGGCAAGAGATGTATTGCTTGATTGGCTGGATCAACAATTTCTTAAATCTGTGGCTAATGGAAAAAATGAAATCATTGACAATGCTGTATTTGCAAACTTTGCAAGTAACTGGGAGGAGGATTTCTTTGCAGATATGGAAGCTTTAAATGTGCTACCACCAGATGTTTTAACTCGAGTCAGTGAATATGTACCAGAAATTGTTTCTTACGTTCAAAAAATTATCGATAATGGGTACGCATACGAGAGCAATGGTTCCGTGTATTTCGAAGTGCAAAAATTCAAAAGCAACGCGAATCATACCTATGCCAAACTTGTACCGGAAGCTGTTGGTGACTCCAAAGCTCTCGCCGAAGGGGAGGGTACATATCTACAATGAAAGATAAAAACTGATTGTATTGCAAATTTAAGACTTATTGCTTATGTAGTATTATTCTGTCATTTAGGTGAGCTAATAACAGATCGGGTCGGTGAGAAAAAATCCCCAGCAGACTTTGCCCTTTGGAAGAATTCACGTGCGGGAGAGCCATTTTGGAATTCTCCGTGGGGAAGTGGTAGACCAGGGTGGCATATCGAATGTAGCGCTATGGCAAGTGCAATTATAGGACCCAATTTAGATATACATACAGGTACATCAAGTTCACATTCTTTGCAGTAATGAGCAACTTTTTTTGCTAAGCAACAAACTTTTAGACTAAGGAGACGCTAGGATACAAGTAAAAAAATGCCTATTTCTGTCGTCTAAACAGGTGGTGTAGATTTAAAATTTCCACATCACGACAACGAATTGGCTCAGAGCGAAGCATACTTTGAAAATGATAACTGGGTGAAATATTTTCTACATTCGGGTCATTTGACAATATCGGGATGTAAGATGTCAAAATCGCTAAAGAATTTTATCACCATTAAAGAATCCCTTCAACAGTACTCAGCCAGCCAGATGAGATTAGTGTTCCTTCTTCACTCGTGGAAAGATACGTTGGATTACAGGTAATTCAAGTTGCATGTACATAACAAAATGGTTGAATTGCATACATATTATAATTATAGTATTAACGTATTAAGATTTGAATGATTTTTTTCATAGTCCTGCAGGTATGCAGACCGCTGTCCACGTAGAGAAAGTTATACAAGAATTCTTTCTCAATGTCAAAGACTGCTGCCGAGGTTCGGTTAGTTATCCTAAATGGACAGAGGAAGACCTGCAACTACAAATTTCATTTGACATCACAAAATCAGCGGTGCATGTGGCATTGTGTGATAATATCGACACCAAAGCTGCTATGCAGGCCATTAAAAATGTCGTAGGATCTTCTAATGTTTACATTCAGCAAGCGAAAAGCAAAAAGACGCCGGTTAATGGTCAATTACTAAAATCTATAGCCAAGTAATAACAGCGCAGTTCAATTTTGGTGAAACATTTATGGAAGGAATGAGCTGGCAAATTTTAACTTTGTTTGTATTAATACAGCTACATCACTAGAATGTTGCGCATCTTTGGAGTTATTCCTTCAGACGAGCAAACAACTTTTGGTTGGAGAACTGCTAGCAAAAGTGGTGAAGGCAACGTCAATGAGGAAGAAATTATTCTGCCGTTCCTAGACGTACTATCCGAATTTCGCGAGAAAGTCAGAAGTACGGCACGTTCTATTGAAAATCCTCAGATTAAGTCAACAATTCTTAAAGAATGTGACTTACTACGGGATGAAAAGCTACCTAATCTCGGAGTCCGATTGGAAGATCATGATGGAAGTGCAACCATCATTAAGTATGTTGGCAAAGAAGTGATGATGAAAGAGAAAGAACTACGAGAAAGACAAGAAAAGGAAAAAGAGGCTGAAAAGTTACGTAAAAAGGAGGAACTAGCACGTGCTCAGGCCGAGAAAGATGCCCAACGCAAAATTCCACCTTGGGAGATGTTTAGTAATGGCCCAGATAAGGAAAAATATTCAAAGTATGATGAGAATGGTCTTCCAACACACGACAAACAAGGCAACCCAATACCAAAGAGTCAATTTAAAAAATTGCAGAAGCTCCAATCAGCGCAACAGAAGAAATACGATGACTACTTAGGTAAGACCAAAGTTGTTGATACTGTTGCCATCATGTGCACGTGTTTAATTGTTACAAATTTACTACAACCAATGAATGTTTCTCGCTTGTTGAAGGAAGCCTAATATTTCACTTTATTTTTCAGCTTCCAGTGCTTCCAAAGAAAATGTTACTGCAGGCGCAGGCAGTCCAGGATAGACATGGCTTGATTTGAAATGATATTATTAGTAGATATGTGTCTACAACTGCACTTGCTTTGATACGAGCATAATAACTTATTTGTACAAACGAAATCCATTTTTTAACTTATTCTTTGTATTATTAACCATGTTTGCCTCTGTAATCTTGTCTTGTAACTTTTTCGTGTCCGTGTCAATGCTAAAAGACTGTTAGCACCTACATTTACATAAATCTGTTTCTGTTACCAAAAAATTTGTCGCATCTTGCGAAGACGTCGTATTATGAGCTCTGTATTCAACCTGTGGCCCAATATCTACATAGAGGGACCAGTCCTGTTTTTGTGCACCGAGCCAGATTGTTGTCCTCCTGTTATTGCTCGTAGTCGAAAATACAAATATTCACGCCCAGAAATAATGCCGTGTTTTCCTCAAAATGTCATTCACAATTTTCTTGTCACTCGAAGAATAAATCATTTGTTAATTATTACACCAAGTTTCAAAATATTATATTTAAAATCGAGAATGCATACCATATGGAAAAAACTATACACAATCATAATATATGTACTTAATGACAAATACTTTCCCTGGCGATTATTACAGTATTAATGCATAACATATTTGCTTTAATTTATGTCATTCCGGATGTAGAGAGAACGAGATTGCGAGACATTCCAGGAGTCCGTATTGGTCCAATCCTCATTACTTTCTAGATGACATCCAGTAAACAGTGTGCACACTGGGGCGAATTCGGGTTGCTCCCTAGTTCCCCCCGATTTTGGCGATTAAATTAAAATACCCTTCGGATACTTCGGAGAGAATCAGTGACAGTTACAGTGAGTGTCCGACAGTCCGACTTTGTGCTTGATTTTGGGTTCCCGCCGATGAAATTTTTGGAAGCCAGTCAGTCAGTCATTGAGAATGGAATATTTTTTTCGGCTGGTGAGTGAAAGCCGAAGAGCGGAAATGTTTAAATAAGAAATGTGCCAAAATTCTTATGCTTATCTTTATCTTTGTGAAGTCCACACCACATCATATCTCATCGTGTGCCGAAGTATACCTAGACTTATTAGACCTAAATGGGCCTAAACCTGTTTTTTTTTGTTCTTATGCTCCAGCAGAAAAAGCCTTAATAAAAAAGCAATAACGTCGCAAGACTAAAAAACGCTTATATTGTATTGAATCAACATTTTTTAATACAAGTTTAAAAAAGAAACATAACTGTAACTGTAGTGTCACTCGGCAAAAGAAGGCTGAAATTCTTTGTGATTATTTCTTTAGTTTAGTACAAAGAATATTTTGGTGATTGTTCGAAAAGCTAAAATATTTGAACTTAAGGTTTGGTGAAGTCACCAAGTCACCCAAGTTTTTTTTTAATTAAAAGAATACTCATCTATTAAATTCATTCTAATCCCATAAAGTATTTCTATACTCTACAAAGGGAATTTTTGTATCGCTGTATAATACAGCCTGTATTGTATTATCATTTTGTATTAGTGGGGAGTCAGTGACCAGGATTAGCATTTGTTAATAATTTGTTAAACACGAAACACGGGATGGTATTGAGAATTTGAACGAGCTGAATTTCTTTGAACTGGCAGAAGTTGTAATAGGCCGTTTGTGTTGTGCTCGTGTTATTATTTTGTTTTTTTGAGGGAAGAAGTGTACAAGGCGCCACAATAACGAAGTTATCGTTAGCTATTATTGAAATCAATGATCATTGCTGGATCGTAACTTTCCCTATTTATTACTCTACCCATTTTATATATTTGCGTATGAGCTAAGCAAGTTTTGTGTAAACGTCACAAAATTTGACGCTATTCAATCGTTAACTGTGGGTGACAGTTATCAAAGACGATCATTAGAATTTATTTTTACGAGTGACAATTTTGAAGGGTTCAAGTTTCTTGTTGGTACTAATAGTGACAGCTGTGCTCTCGAATTAACGTCCGTGCAAAGCCCGAGTTTTTAATTTATATAGTAGGAAATATAAACACATTCTCAGCAGCTATGGATGAGTAAGTTCAATTATTAAGTCATGTTTTAGAAACATGCAAGTAGGCAAAGCCTTCCAATAATATTGGTCGATGCAGTAGTTTTAATTTACATGCTATGCAAACTTTTATAGCTTCGGTTTCTAACAGCAAACCTGTTTTATTTTTGACAGACTCAGAAAAGTCAGTTCTGGAGCGTCCATGGAGGAAGATATAGATGCTGATGAGCACTTAGTAAGTTACTTCCATACAGTCCGGTTACTGGCTCTAATTTTTCGATCTTGTTTGGAATTTTTACGTGATTGTGCTTTTTTTTTTTGCAGCCACCACTTGAGGTTGGTCCACACGAACACAGACTGCAATACACTTACGGGCTGTGGTATATTGGTAAAACCAATTACCAGCAGTACGACTTAACGCTGAAAAAAATTGGCCGGTTTGCTTCTGTTGAACAATTTTGGGCTTTATATTCTCATCTTGTAAGACCTTCCGATCTGCATTCTCCTTCAGATTTTTTTCTCTTCAAAGACGGTATCAAACCGATGTGGGAACACAAAGTAAGTTACACATTTGTTCTTATTTGTTAACGTGCTTCTGAAAATAGCGGAGTGTTTTATTGTATTGTGTTTCGTAGGGAAACCGAGAGGGTGGGCAATGGTTAGTTCGACTAAATAAGGGTTTAGCTGCCCGTTGCTGGGAGAATTTAGTAATGGCAATACTAGGAGAACAGTTTAATGTCGGTGACGAAATCTGTGGAGCGGGCGTTTCAATGCGTCAGAAAAAAGATTGTATCTCTCTGTGGAACAAGACTTCGGCAGATCAAGAAACTACGGAGAAGATTCGTGACATTATGCGTAAGGTATTAAATCTGCCATCTCACTTTCAACTGGAGTACCGTTGCCACAAAGACGTACTTCAGTGGCTAAATAACCGCGATCTTGGCGGTCCATCAGGAGGAGGAGGGAGTAAACCACGATCAGCAAGTCCGACAATGGAATCATTACCTTTACGAGGTTTTAGTGGGGGAAGTGGCGGTGGTGGTGGTGCGCCTGGTCTGCACCCACCAAACTCAAGTAATGCCCACCGATAAAGCATTATTATTTGGATTTTAAATCGTGTAATTTTAAAATAATTAATAAATTCAAATACATACCATTACTGTACTTGGCCAACTGAAGCTTCAACAGATAGGGGATGAAAGGAAGCGATTACCTGTAAATCGACGATGGAAACTGCTCTCTCGTCAATCACTCATCCATGTCTAACTTCTTTTTCTCGTAATATTTTCGTATTATTGCTTTACTGTAATTTTTTTTGTTGCTTGCATGCTTTTGAATAATAATCATCTCTACTGATTGTTAAATTACAGTATGTAGTTATTGCCTTCAAGTTAAATTATTCAGCTTTGATGTTTCGAGTCAAGAAACTGCTAAATTGTTTTTGCTTTATTGTAAGTACCAAACCAACAACTGACTTGTGTGGGATCAGACAAACTAGGATTAGTAGGTTGCTCATCTCATGATGGAATTTCAATACATAGTGGCTGTTGTTGCTGAAAGCCGTAGACAATTTTTGTGATTAGTATGTAGTAAATTAATAATTAGGTAATAACTACTATAAATGTACATACTTACCCATAACATTGCCCACACTGAAGCCAAGTGCTGCGGAACGTTTCATTGCATATCAAAACAAATTAATTATTATTACCCAGTTTGTCATAGTGCATTCATCACGTTCGTTCCTACGTCGTCCAAATTCTGTATTAACATCTTTGTCTTTATTTCTGCGAAAGCTGTGTGTTGAGTTGGATGAAGCAGTATATAAGTAGTAGATGTATTTGTCTGATTCTCGTTTAAAAATATTTACTATTGCAAGCTATCACTTTAATTGTCCGTATGCTTGCTTTATTATAAAATAAACCTTATTCGATACAACATAGATACGACTAAGGTGTGCTAAATTATGTTTGCGATAGAAGCAAAAAATCAGTTGGTACATAAGTAATTCTAGCTAAACGTATAGCAATATAGCTAAAGCTTTTTTTTACATTTTATGCGCTGAATGTCGGCTAATTTGATCATGGATTTTTTTAATGAAGATGTTAATCCCCAGCAATTATTTTTCTGCAAACTGATTAGTAAAAAGTTACAGCACATGACTTACATACAAAAAGAAAAGCGCATGGGGAGAAGGATGTGGGGAGACTTGTGAAAGGGAAGGATAAAGGACGCGAGGATGGCTTGCTTGGTTTGGTGGATATTGAGGAGGAACTTCAGTGGATGCGGAAAGTGGACTAGTCTGGCTTCTGGCGTTCTGGCTCTGGCTAGCGACTTCAGCATGGTAAAAAAGGCACAGGCTGCAGAAGATCACATCTTTTCCATCCTTTATGGTACGCGGGAAAATATGAATTACATCTACCGCATGTGTTTTTTTAATTCATTTTGTCCTGTGTTTAATTGCAATTTTATTCAGCACATTTTGTCATTATCGTTGAGTTTGCTGCTGTAGAGTAATTGTAATATAATTGTGCAATTAATAGTTGCCTTACCATTAATTTTTAAGGCGTGTAAACTCGGGATTAAAGCCGACATGTAAAAGCGCTTTTATGTTTTAGTTTTTAGTCATATCTTAATCTTGTGCCTTGTTATGCGTACAATTGTTTTAATGCTAATTATACATCTCTCTTGTTTTCTGTCAGTCTATTGCTCATGTAAAAGTGGCAAAGATGTGTGGCATAATTTGCCAAGTAGAGAAGCGTGAGACGGATTCGGGTGGTAGTGCTTCAGAGGTACAGAATATTTTTCTTTTAATGCTGTTGACAAGCTTTTATATTTTTTTGCATGTTACGAATTACGAACTGTAAGTACAGTAATGGATGTATTGTTTAAGAACAAAATCAGTATGAACAAATAATATTTTATTTAGTTGTATAGGTTAATAATTTTATGAAGGAAGCTCAAAGCTATTGCATGAAGACGAGGACAGTTTGTAAAGTTTCTAAGTATACATATATGTATACATTATGAGCATTTCGCTACTTATAGAGTAGAACATTCGTGAATAAATTAATGAAATGCCTGGAATGCAATAAAATTCGTATTTGGTGTGTCTTTCTAGGTGACGACGACGAAGAAGTCCAAGCCAGCTCTACTCCGGGAACAGAAATTGCACAGTCTTCTGAAGAGTCGGGGGCCGGACGCGGAGCAAGACGTGTCATTCCACAGTACAAACTTCTCGATAAAGCTCACTAGCTACATATTATGGACCCAAGGATTAAATATTCAGTACCAGCCATTTGTATCTGAAACTCACGCATTCGTTTTTAATGGTGACATTTACTCTTTTCAAGGTGTACCTCTACCTCAGGACGAAAATGATGGTTCCTTCCTTTTTGACATTCTTCAGACTTGCTATAGTGACACAGACATTCTAGACGTTATTTCCCAGTTGCACGGACCCTTTTCGTTTATATTGGTTGATAAGGAAAAATCAAGGATTTGGTTTGCTCGGGATTTTTTCGGACGATCGAGTTTACTTTTTGGCGACTGTCATAATGATAGCAACAGCACTTCTTTTTTTGTCAGTTCCGTTGCTCCCTTTAACGAAGCCGGGAACACCATTGAGGTACCTTCTGCTGGCGTATTTTGCTTGAATTTAAACCTCGATGTACCGGTATTAAGTCTCTTTCCCTGGGAATGTCTTACTCGAAGAGTTTACATTAGAGAAACTGCAGAAACATTTCTAAATTTGTTAAGCTCCAAGAGGGGATTCACATTTCGAATATTAAACAGTGTAAAAGCTAATGTGACGACTATACTTAAACACGATTCTTGTAGCAATGATGTGTTGTTGAAATTGGAGGCACTCGCTCGTTCAGGGTTAAGTGATAATGAAATACTTTCACAAACTATGCACATTCTGGAAATTCCTCTTTTAAAGTTCTTTGATTGCTTGACGAGTGCCGTGCGGACACGAGTTAAATTAAAACCATCCTCCTGTAAACAGTGTATAAAGGCCAAAATATTAACAAGGTGTTGTCATTCGCAAATAAGCATTCTGTTTTCTGGAGGTTTGGATTCTACAGTTCTTGCACACATTGTTTGTGCAATGTTAACCGAAGGCGAATCTGTAGACTTAATTAATGTAGCTTTTTCGGATGACCAAATCTGTAACTTTGACGTTCCGGATCGTGACACCGGCCGCAAGGCATTCCAAGTACTCCGGGATATTTATGATTCTCGAGGAATTACGATTAACTTTGTAGAAGCAAATGTTACCAAATCTGAAGTTCAGAAATTTCGACAAATGATTATTCAGGACCTAGTTTCCCCACTCCAAAGTGTATTGGACGATTCTATTGGTTGCTGCTTGTGGTTTGCCGCAAGAGGCCAAGGAATAATTAGTAATAGCGTTTCTAAAAATATGTACACATCGCCTGCTAGAATTTGTTTTGTTGGATCCGGTGCTGATGAATTATTAGGAGGATATTCACGACATCGGTCAGCCTTCGAAAACAAGGGATGGCAAGGACTAGTCAATGAAATGCAAGAAGATATTGATCGCATTTCCTTCCGCAATTTGGGAAGAGACAACCGCGTTATTACAAATCATGGAATATGTCCGCGAATGCCTTTTCTGGATGAAAATGTTGTGAGTTTCCTAACAAAAGAATGTGATGTTTGGATTAAATGTTGTCCGCTTTTCCCACGTGGCCTAGGAGAGAAAATCTTACTTCGTGCACTTGCTGTAAAATTATTTGGTTCCCAAAATGTCAACTTGGCACTCTTCCCTAAGAGAGCCATGCAATTTGGTAGCCGAATCGCAAAATTGGAGAACTCCAAAGAAAAAGGTGGTGACTTATGCAAAAGGCTTTCAAATATTCAGAATGAAGTTAATGCCATTTAGTGTAAGTACTTGACTGTTCTATGAATCCAGTTGTGTTGTTGTGTATCAGAATTATCTTAAAAATGAACGGGTAAAGTGTCCTCACGACCAGTATAAACAGTGTTGCACGGATACTGCTGCGTCAGTACTTATTTACAATGTGGACGATGGTTTTATACATATATTTCATGCAAACGTCCACTCTTTTTGTAAAGGTTTATACACATAAAAAATAAAAATAGATTTAAATAGATCCTTGTTCTCGTAAGATTCTGTCCCTGTTGCAACGGCTATAATGTGGATTAAATAAAATGTGATTCTGAGCTTGAAATTAGCAATAAATGAATCCTCTAGGTATGCAAGTTCCAGTGCGCACATTTCATTTAATTCTTATGGAAAATTTGAAACTACGAAATGTAAGAGTAAGACGCTGTCTCATGCATATATGTATATTTGTTGTTAAATACCTGAGTTTGGTTTTGAGCTATGCTGAACTTTTATAGCCTACGGTAATAATTTGCACTCATGTGATCGCGATGTGTTATGAATTTACATAGGTACATAATTGCTTACATTTTTGGACTCATTTTACAGAAAAACCTCGGGAAACTAGGACATAATTTCCCAAAATAAGGGAACATCCATTTAATACATAACGCAAGGGGTGGTGGGTGGTCAGGTGGCCCTTGCGTTACTATATGTGACACAG
>JAQGBT010006766.1:0-11942 GCA_034698585.1 Disparrhopalites patrizii | reverse complement strand
TTCATTTCTATTTTATTTTCTCTCTCATTCATTTCTATTTTATTTTCTCTCTCATTCATTTCTATTTTATTTTCTCTCTCATTCATTTCTATTTTATTTTCTCTTATTCATTTGCTATTTTATTTTCTCTGTTATTTTCTCTTATGCACTTGCTATTTTATTTTCTCTTTTATTTTCTCTTTGTTATTCTCTTTGTTGTCTCATTTGTTATTTAATTTTCTCTTTTATTTCTTCTCATCAACTTTCTCTTTCATTTTGACTTATTCACTTTCTCTTTGATTTTATCTTATTAACTTTCACTTTTATTCTATCTTTCATTCAATTTCTTTTTTATTTTCTTTCATCCACTTTCTATTTGATTTTCTCTGATCATATTTCTCTTTTATTTTTGTCATCATTTTATTTTCTCTTTTTAACTATCGTTTTTCCACGTTCATTTTTATTTCTCTCTTTTACTTTCTGTTTTCACTTTCTCTTTTACATTCTTTTTTCACTTCTCTTATACTTGTTTTTCTTTTTCTTATTTAGTTTCAATTTCTGTCACGATCTACATCATTTTCTCTTTATTCAGTCGATCACTTTCTACTTTATTTTCAATTTATTTCACTTTCTACTTTATTTTCTCTTGATTTCACTTTCCAACTTATTTTCTCTTGATTTACTTTCTCCTGTATTGTCTCTTGATTTTACTTTCTACTTTATTTTCTCTTGATTTCACTTTCTCCTTTATTTTCTCTTGATTTCACTTTCTCCTTTATTTTCTCTTAATTTCACTTTCTCCTTTATTATTTGTGTCAGTTCCTCATTGACTATCTCTTGTTTTCACTTTTTCTTTTTTCAGCCTTTCACTTTTTCGCTGATTTTCTCTTTTATTTTCTCTCTCACTTTCTCGTTTACTTTCTTTCTCTTTTATTTTCTTTGTGTCACTTTTTTGCTTACTTTCTCCATCACTTTTTATTCTCTATGTCGTATATTTAATTGTCTTTTCCTTACACCCACATTCTTTCTCCTCTCTTTCTCATTTTTTTTCTGGTCTCTCTGCTTCCTCCATGTGACTTTCCCTATCCTCCTCACTTTCTCCGTTCTCCGTCTCTCCAATGGACAAAAAATATCCCAAGGAGACCCCACTGGGTCTTCCCACAAAGCCGTCCGTCCCCACCACACAAGCCATATTCCATGAATGCCATATTAGGAATCTCTGCATGTAAGTGGGCTTGATCGGTGGGAGCGAATCCCCGGAGTGCATTGGGGCAAATCGCATTAAAAATAGTTTTCTTTGATCTCCTTGAAAACTACGTACTTTCCTACAGAAGGCAAAAAAAAACTTTTACGATGATGATCATCTTACCTGATTCCCTTCCCTCTTTAATGCAGCTCGGAAGAGTTCCAGAAAATGAATTCCCACAAAAATTGCCCATAGAAAAGAGAGGGGTAGGGGTTAATATGATAAAAATATTTTTAGTATGCCGTACACAAATGGTAAAGAATCTAAAGAAGAAGAGAGGTAAAGGAGGATGGAAATGTACCGTCTCTTTGATCTCATTCAAGCTTTCTAAATGTTCCCACAGGCTATGTGACGTAGTCAGAGTGAGTAAAAAATAAAAATAAAATTCTTCTGGTGGGGGCAAAACCGACAGGGAGGATTAAATGGGAAAGATATGGGAACACATAAGGGGATATTCAAAAAAAGGAGCAAAGCAGGGAAGCATATTTTATATGTGAAAATACAAAGGGAAGCGCGTACAGACAAAGAGAACGGGAAGGACCCGCAAGGCAGGAGGGAAATTGAAGAAATTACTGTGAGGCTGGGTGAATGACGTAAAAAAAATTGCAAGAACCAAAGAAACAAATAACTGCATAAAATTGAGGAAAAAAGACCACAAATAGCTTGCCCAAATTGAAAATAAATACGGGAAAGTGAAGAAAAAACATACAGCGAACAACATGCGAAAAAAACAAATCACAAAGAATCATATAAAAAAGTTCCAAAAAGAACAAACGGTACTGATACCAAAGAAAAATAATAGGATCGGCAACTATTATAAATAAAATAGACTAAAGAAGACAAATAACAGACAAGAGACGACCTTACAAAGCAAAATAAAAGACAAGAGACAAATGACGAAGAAAATCTAAATGTGTAACGCAGAAAAGTGGCAATTGACAAAGGAAAATTCCAGATAAAATCGGAAATTGCTAAAAATACGAAGAAAAGCAGAAGTAAAAAAAAAGACAATCAGAGAAACGAAAAAAAGCTCCGAAGAATGGAGGACAAATTAAACAAATAAATGAGTAATCGAATAGAAAATGAAAAGAAAATAATAAATATAGGACAAATAAAGAAAGATACACAAGTCAGGATAACTATATGGAAGCAAAAAATTGAGCAAATGGATGCATCACAGAAAAAAAATAAGAGAAAGTTAAACAAACAAGAAAAAAGAGAAGAAAGTTACCGAGAAAGTTGAAAAAAGACAAAAGAAGAAAATCATAGGGAAAGTTGAAAAAATAAAATAAAATTACGAGAAAATTGAAAACAGGAAAAAAATTACGGGAAAATTGAAAAAGGAAAAGATGGAAAAATCAACTAAAAGTTGAAAAAAGAAATGGAAAAAATATAACGAGAAAACTGAAAAATAAAAATAAAACAAAATTATTAGAAAATTCAAAAAAAAATGAATATTACCATAAATTACCAGAAAATTACCAAAAAATTACCACAAAATTACCACAAAATTAAAAAAAGAAACAAAAGAAAATCAGCAGGGAAGTAAAAAAAGAAGAGGAAACAAAAATGCCAGCGAATTGAAATAAAGAAAGAAATTACGAAAAAATTTAAAAAAGAAAAGAAGATAAAATGACAGAGAAAGTGAAAAACTGAAGAAATTTAAAAAAGAGAAGAAGATAAAATGACGGAGAAAGTGAAAAAATGAAGAAATTTAAAAAAGAGAAGAAGATAAAATGACGGAGAAAGTGAAAAAATGAAGAAATTTATAAAAGAGAAGAAGATAAAATGACGGAGAAAGTGAAAAACTGAAGAAATTTAACAACGTAAAGATGGTTAAAGCGGACGCCATTGGATTTGGTAAAAGGAGATTAACGGCAAAGGAACAGACAAGAAATTCATTCAGAAAGTAGAATAGAATTTTGAATGGATGGTAATAATTTCAATTACCATGCAACCTCCCAAAACCCTTGAAAAAACTTTCTGCGAAACTCTTTAAAAATCTTGTAATAAAAGTTTTCCACAACTCCTTTCTCCTCTCTGACTCCCATTGTGGCGACACTTTCCCCGGGCATGAAAGAATCATTGCCCATGTTGTCCTATGCACACAGGAGTTTTCCCTGCATTTACATCTGCCATGCAATCTTGAGAACTCCTGAGGCGAAGAAAAACGAAAAAAATGGAAGTTTACAAGTCAAAAAACCCTTGAAATATATGCAGTTTTGGAGTTTTTCCATAACATTATTTATAACGGCATTTCATCTGTAACAACATTTTTTTTCAGCTTTTTCAATGCCATGAGCATATTAACGTCTCCTTATAGCCTCTTCAAGTTGCATATTTCCCCCACAATCGGAGTTGTTATAAAGAGAATTACCGGAAAAGATGGAGAAAGATCCATGCAAAATCCTTGCAAACCATCACTTTTTACACTTTTTCTTGAACATCAACACGAATTTGTTTGGGGAAAGTGGAATGAAAATTAATATAGCCGCAGACGAATAGAAAAAACTTTTTTATTTTGTTTATACATTTATTCCGAGTGATCCAATTGAAAATCTGTCAATTCCTTACTTGATCTTCATCCGTCGGAATAAACAACTGAATGAAAGCAAACTTTCGAGCTTTTTTCCTTTCTATGCGTTTTATTTATCTGACAGTGCCCCCGTCCAAAAATTCCCTTGAGATTAATCCCCCAAAATCACAGAGAGTCCTCAAATTTTTAAGATTTTTTGTTCCCGATATTTACCATTTTTTACTGCCGAAAAAATGCCTTTGATACGGGAAAAATCCTTTTCCTCGGCAAAAAATGGGCGGAGGAAAGAAGATGATGAAAACAATAAAAATGATTTTTCTCTCTCTCTTTCTCTCTTATTCTAAAACGCATGGAGAGGAACATGATTTGTGTCTTCTCATACACATTTTATCATCTCCTTCTCTCTCTCTCTCTTTGCCATGGTAGAAGCCTCTACGGCTCTATACGGATTTTAATGCTCCTCATAAAATATTGCTTACCTCTGGGCAACAGAGGCGGAGGAGGGGAGTCTATATTCGGCAAAGAGAAAGGAATCATAATGGGTAAGAACAACATACGGATTATGGGAGACATAGCTTTACACAGATACCTTTGTATATATTGGAACGCTATACATACAGAGAGGCAAGGATACATATGCCCAGAGAATTTTTGCTGGGGAAAAATACCACGGCTGTGAGCCGTAAATTCTGAATATGACGGTCTCCCTATAAATTTTAGGGGGAAATCAGCGCTGGAAATAAAACGGAACGGCAGTTTATGGGATATATAAGCGAAGGTGGGAGGAGGATAGAGGGATCCAGGGATTTATAGAGAGATGCGCGGGGAGAGGAAGAGAGAAAATAGAAGAGAAAAAGAGAGAACTGTGGGAAATTCAGAGAGACAGAGAGAGAAATACTGAGAAAGAGACAGAAATATTGAGAAATAAAGAGAAATTCAAAGAAAGACAGAGAAAAATAGAGAGAAATATTGAGAAATATTGAAAATGCAGAAACAGGGAGAAATTCAAAAAAAAAAAGAGAGCAAGAGAGAAATTCGGATTGAGGGTGAGAGAAATTCAGAGAAATAGAGAGAAAGAGAGAGAAAGAGAGAGAAATTTAGAGACATTCAGAGAAAGAGAGAGAAATTAAAAGACATTCAGAGAAATAGAGGGAAATAGAGGGAAATTCAAAGAAAATGAAAGGGAGAAATAGAACGAAATTCAGAGAAAGAGAGAGGGAAAGTTAGAGAAATTCAGAGAAATAGAGAGAAAGAGGGAAAATAGATAAATAGAGAGAAATTCAGAAAAAGTGACAGAAATTCAGAGGAAGAGAAAGAAATTCAAAGAAAGAGAGACATAGAGAGAAATTCAGAGAAAGAGACAGATTCAAAGAAAGGGAAATAAAGAGAGAAATTCAAAGAAAGAGAGAAATAGAAAGAAATTTAAAGAAAGAGAAAAGTAGAGAAAGAGGGAGAAAGAGAGAAATAGGGAGACATTCAGACGGAAATTCAGAGAACGAGAGAGATTCAAAGAAATGGAGAAAAAGAGAGAAATTGCGAGAAATTCAAAGAAATAGAGAGAAAGACAAAAAGAGAGAAATAGAGAGAAAAATTCAGCCAGAGAGAGAGAGAGAGAGAAATGAATTGAGTTTGAAAAGGACACACAAGACTGGTTCAGGGATCGCAAGACCTCCAGAGACAAACCTGATTGGAGTGATAGTCGCAGGGAAAGCCTGGAATTAGGACATTTCAGATGATCAAAACCAATACAATTAGACATGAGAGGAGAAAAAAGATTTGATATAACGGAGAAAGTATAATAAAGAAAGCATCAGAAGAAAAAATGAATATAGAGAGACAAGGCAAGAGAGACAAAGAGAGAAATCGGGACACAAACATCGTGAAAGAGAGAGAACTGAAAAAACAGCAAGATAGAGAGAGAATGAAAATGAGCGAAGGAACAGGAGGAAAAGCGAGAGAAAGCGATAAATTGGGAGAGAAAGAGAGAGAGAGAGAGAGGGAAAGAGAGAGAGAGAGGGAAAGAGAGAGAGAACGAGAGAGAGAGAGAGACGTGATTCCTTTTCCAAATCCAGGGGAATAATAATAATGGCCTCACAGCTGATCGGATGCTTTCCCATTCACCGCCGTCTCGCATTATTTACTTTCCAACGAGTGTCCTTTAAAAATATAGAAAAATATTTCTGTCCTCCTCCTCATATTACTTCTTGTTAAAGTGTGTATACCTACACACAACGTCTCTCTCGTTTACTAAATTCTATTTTTACATAGTTTAAAAAACTGGGAAAAATTCCCATATTAGTAACGCCCGTAATGGATTGGAGGGTCAATTTTTCATTTTAACTCGGCTTTGTAATTCCATCAACATATCGGGGATGAAGTAGTACAGTAGAGTCTCTATATAGCAACTCTGAAGGGAAGACCGAAAAATATTGTTACAGAGAAAAGTTGTTCTGTAGAACATTAAATATGTACCTTACATGTACCATGGGCTGAAAAAATGTTATTATAGAGAAATGTTTTTATAGAGAGACTTGTGATAGAAAGACTCCACTGTACAATAATTGATCTTCTCCGTTCCGCTTTGGCTCAGTTTCCCTCTTTGAGTGAGATGTCTATTTTTAATTCATATGCTTAGGCCTCATGGAGATGATCAACTTATATATTTCACTCATGCTATGCTCATTTTCATTTATGTATGTTAGTATAAACGCGTGAATAGAGTGGATTTTCTTTCTAACAACATTCAAGGGATGGACGAATAATGTTATAGTGAAGTGTTGTGACATCTAACATGAATAATTTTGGGGCAAAATGATATGTACTAAGGTACACAAATCCTATTTTAAATACGTATTTGCATGTGTTTTAATGTGTATTACAGAATTCTACATGAAACTTGATGATTTGGGTCCAGCGCGGCCTTTAGCCTTACCATTTTGCCGCCTCAAAAAGTGAAATTTGATGTAGGGAACTACAGAGAAATGTTGTTACAGAAATATGGTTATATAGAACAGGTTGATAATGTATGATATGAATGCTACGGGGGATAGACAAATGTTGTTATAGGGAAAATCTTGTAAAAGAGAGACACCACTGTATAAGTATTACAGTGGAGTCTCTATATAACCACTCTGAAGGGAAAGGCGATAAATATCGTTATAGACAAATATTGTTCTATAGAACATTAAATATGAGCTTTACGTGTACGAGGGGATGGAAAAATAATGTCGTTGCAGAGAAATATTGTTATAAAGAGACTTGTTATACAGACACTAAACTGTATATATGTCCATAATCAAATGCATGCATGCTGGCACACATACAGTCGACTCTCCATATAATGTCCTCCTTTATAACAGTTCTCACTCTATAACAGCAGCAAAAAATACTCCCCTCAAAAACTTTCTCCAATTGTTAACATAGAAATGTTTGTTTTCTCACGGTTTCCCTCTATAACGGGCAAACTTTGCTGCTTTCTAGGGTATAAAGGGAGTCGACTGTATAAATATACCTTTATACACGTTATACGTATGTATGTATCCGAGTACAGTGCATTTATCGCACTGCAAAAATTCGTTAATAAAGGCAAAGAATTTCCAAAAGTACTGCAGCCTTTATTTCAATTAAAATAATTAAGTCAATTCCATCTTCTAAGGGAAAAATCTGAAATTAAATAACCGCTATGTCTGTATGTATGTATACGTATAGGAATGCTAATTTGAAAATGGTTGATGATTAATATACAAATGCCTCATTTTCCTCCTGTCTGATTAGAGCCCTACTGCAACGCCACTTGGGATGAGATTTACTGCTGGCCTGCCACCCTGGCCGGAGAGACTGTCAAGCGGCCCTGCTCCGAAGTCATGAAGGATGACATTGAAATAGATGCACAAGTCACTCAGAACCTAATTGGTGAGTCCCGGATCGTTCTTCTCTCATTTGTATGTATGCGGACGCATACAGTCCACTCTCACTATAACAGTCCTCTCTATAAAAGCACTCTCACTATAACAGCAGTCTGGGATCCCGCCGAGAGCTTTATCAAGTAAACGGCTCCTTCTATAAAAGCACTTGCTATAACAGCACTTTGCCTATACCAGCAGGGTTTTCCCTTCCCTAGACCACATTTCTCTCACTATGACAGCATTTTCTTTCTATAACAGCATTCAAATAAGATCAAATACCCCTTTAAAATGTACTTTTTATCTATAACAGACTTTAACTATAAAATATCGCAATTTTATTCTTTTTTCAACAAAAATTCTTCATTTTGGGAAAATTTCGTAAATATTGAAATCCTCTATTAAATTATCAATACTATATCTGAAATTGCTGTTCATTAAGCAATATTATTATTTTTTTGCCCAGTTTTCTATAACAGCATTTCACTATAACAGAATAATTTCATGCTCAGATAGGGTGCTGTTATAGTGAGTGTCGACTGTATTTAACCCTTTTCCCAGTCATCCGGTCCACATCCCATCCAGCAGCCTCCTCTTTTCCTGTCTTGGTATTTTCTGGCTCTTCCCCACATTATTATAATTACAGCGGAGTCCCCCTGCATTATGGAGGACGCCGCTATAAAGATGGATGCTGTAGAGAAGGTCAAACATGGTAAAGAGAAAGCAATGAAGTCGTTGAAGAGGAAGTGGATCTAGAGACATTCGATAGAGAAATGCGCTATACTGGCAGACGTTACATACGTAGGCATAGAGGACTGTTATAGCGCAGATCATTACAGTTAACTCTCTCTATAACAGCACCCTATAGAGCAGCAGATTTTGCCTGTTATAGAGAAGACCCTTATAGAAAGCGGATATTTCTATGTTAACAATTCGAGAAAGTTTTTGAGGGGAGAATTTTTTGTTGCTTGTTTATAGAGAACTGTTACGAGGGAGGCCATTATAGGGACAGCCGACTGTGTAGAAGATAAATAAAGATCTATGTACCTAGACGAAGTCATTATGAGGACAGGCTTTCTACAAACTGGTGTGAATATGTACAGGCGTTATAGAGAAAGTAGTAAACACAACCGTATTATTATGTAATGTATACGTTGTTATAGCGAAATCCACCATAGAGAAAGTCCTTTTAAGAACAGGCGTTATAGAGAGAAATTATAACATGCTGACGTATAGTTACTGTCATTTTCGAGATACTAGTTATAATGCCTGGCGTTACGGAGAAACACACGATATTCTACTGTCTCCGTAACATGCATCCCTAAAACGGTTTTTTCACTACACGAGTGCTTAAACATCCTCCCGAGAAGTTTGATAAAATTATTCCATATGTCGGCTTTCTCTATTACGGCTTATTTTATACAACGTAAAAGTCTTGAATATCCTGCCATTAAACTTGTTTCTTTATAGCGGTTTTAAGACAGGCCTTAGCATAACTACTTCTGTTTTTATTATAACACATTTTACCTAGATTTGATTCCCCCGCCATTAATAATTTTTTCTGTAACGTTCTTAGGTCACGCTCTCTCCTACTTCTCTCTATAGTGTTTTCTTCAATTTTGAATTCCCCCGCAATAAAATTGTTCTCGCTACAATGGAGTCTCTTTACACCAACATTCGTTATAACAGCCTGACATTAAAGAAACATTATCACGTCAGGAAATTACAGCCATTGGTATATCAAAAACATGTTAAATTTGTTTGCTATAACAGTATTAGCCAAAATTGTTGTTATAACAGCAACATTTCTGGTTCCGTTAGGTGTTGTTATAAGGAGACTCCACTGTATAACGGTTTTAGATTATTCTCTGCATGTACCGAATGTTTTATACGGCGGTAAAATGAAGCCAATTTTTGCGCTACACCACTGTATAGAGAGTCGACTTGGCTGCGTAGGCACATATGCTATTTTCTTTTACGTACATGTATTATACAGTTGACTCTCTTTATAACGGTCTCCCTTAAATCAGCCAACTTTCCCAGTTATAAGGAAAAAGGGTTAGAGATAACAGTAATTTCTAGGTTAACTGTTGGAGAAAGTTCTTGAGGGTAGCATTTTATGCCACCGTTAGAGACAGAAAACCATTATAAGGACGCCCGTTATAGAGAGAATCGACTGTGAATGTATTTCATACGTATATATATATAGATATACATATTACATTATATTACCCTTTCAAATTTTTTGCTTTTATTCTTGCCTCCGTGATTTTCCTGAGTCTCCAAAATGCATTAAAAAGTTGAAGTGGGGCGGGTAATTTAATGAAAAAAATAAATTGTAATAAAAATAATATTTTTTTGGGTCTACCAGGCGACGCCTACAGGATTTGTTCCGAGGATGGGACTTGGTACTGGGGAAACTGGACCAATTACAACGTCTGTCTCTCCGGCGTGGAGGAAGGAATGAAGGTAAAGTCCATCAAATTTCGTATGCAATTTCCCGTAATATAATGAAGGAATATTTTAAAAATAAAATGAATACGGCATAGTTGTACGTGTGTATATAAATAAAGTATGCCCCGAAACTAATATGCCGAATTTTGTGCCAACTTTCTTCCCAAAGAAGAAAGTTAGTATGGAAAAAAGTGTGTTTTCCCTGCATTTTTTGGGTAAAACGTTTTGTTTGTTCCCGCCCATGAGAATATTCCCTGTCGTTTGGCACATGCTTGTGGCACTTGCGTTAGACTTGTACATATGATTTCATCATGTCTTACCAAGGCTGGCTTAGTCTGGGGGAAAATCACTTAGAATAACACACTGAACATTGAGTCCCTGGAGAAAATTTTAATATAGACATGTCACTCCATGTTTTTCTTTCACCCATCGCCCATTTTTTCTAGAGGAACCACATATATTATTTTGCGGAAAAAATGGTAGGATAAATTTGTTACAGGCCGTTGGCTGGGATAGAAAAGGGGAGGAATGAGGACGACGAGAGATAGTGTGATAAGCAAAGCAAAGAGAGATTTCTTGATGCAAGAGTCGGGCAAAATCAGGAGGAAATGAGACGCAGAAATAATACAGAATCAGGAAAACTAAAAAGAAAGTGAAATACGGCGGCGCGAAGAGAAAACTGGAGAAACGTTGACAGAGAAAGTTAAAGATTTTTTAAGAAAATCGTAACGAGAAGCCTTTACAAATCGAAAGAGAAAGTTAGGCGAAGATAAAACAGAAATATGCTACAAATTTAAAAGGGAAACGTGAAAATAGATCAACGAAAAAAGATGTTAAAATATCGAAAGAGAAAGTTTGAGAAAGATCAGCAAAAAACTGCTCAATATCAAAAGAGAAAGTTCAAAAGAAAAATGCAAAATACGCTGCAAATTAAATGAAAGAGAAAGTTTAAGATAAATAAGCAAAACACACTGCAAATTAATGAAAGAGAAAGTTTGAGAAGGATCAGCAAAAAAACTGCAAATTATAAGCAGGAGCAAACTTAAAAATTCACAAACCAGCTGTTAAGAAATTGAAAGAGATAATAAAAAAGAGAGAAGAAATTTTTGCTGAAAAATTGAAATAACAGAATTGGAGAGAAAATGAAAGAGAAACAAGCGAAACATCAGCAGAGAAAGCCGCAAAATAATCCGTTAAGGAAAATGAAAACAATTTTAGAAAAGACAGCCGCAAAATAATCAATGAAGAAAAACTAGAAAGATATCAGAAAAAACAGCTGCAAAATAATCTAAGAAAAAAAATAGATCAGAAGAGAAAGCCGCAAAATAATCTAAGAAGAAAAATAAAAAGATATCAAAAGAGAAGGGTTTTTAAAAACTCGAAAGAGAAAGTAGGATTAAGATACGAATTACATACAAATCGCAAGAGAAATTTGGAGAAAGTTGAAAATATAAAGTTGATACAAAAACACAAGAGAAAATAAAACGAGAGCAAATAAGAAAGCTTTTAAATTAGATATCGAAAGAAAAAGTTCCAGAAACGAGCAAATTAAGCTGTAAATTAAATGAAAGAGAAAGTTGGAGAAAAATCCTTAAAAAACTTTGTAAGCTAAATGAAAGAAAAAATCACAAAAGCCACAAAAAACTGCTAACAAATAGAATGAAATATAATAAGTTACTAAATCCACAGAGAAAGTTATGAAAGGTAAAAAAACAGCTGTTAAAAAATTCAAATTGAAGAAAAATTGGAAGAGAAAGCTGGAAAATAAAACAAGATTAGAAAAAAAAGTTTTTAAAAAATCGAAAGAGAAAGCTGGAAAATAAAA
>JAQGBT010006765.1:0-11943 GCA_034698585.1 Disparrhopalites patrizii | reverse complement strand
GAGAGAAAGAGAGAGAAAGAGAGAGAAAGTGGGTGAGTCATACGAAATGCTCTACATACCACCATTTCATCTGCTTTCCCCCATTAACGCTCTCTTTCCCTCTACATTCTTTGCTCCAGACACGAAAAAAAAGGAATGACGTTCCTTTGCCAATCCCTTTATCATAACAACTTTCCCTTTAAACAAAGAAGTAATAAAATGCATAAATAAACGACGACCGTCCACCATTCAAGCATGAAGTCTCCCTGTTGCTAAACAGTGCATTGATAGGGACTTTACCGGGAAATAATAGGTTGGCAGAAGAATACGAGAACAAGTACAGAAAAATGATGGTCGGAAGGACGGAGACGGGAAGAGAGACACTGGAGATATAGATGGAACAACAAAGAAGATGGGAGATGAGAGAGATGAGAGAATGAGAGGGAGAATGAGAGAGGAAACGAGCAACAAAAGGGAAAAGACCGGAGAAAGAGAGTAGTGGTGCTCACTTTACTTATGCATAACTGCCTCCTCACAACAGCAAACTCAGTCAACAACAAGGAATTGATTATGCACTAGAACAATGCAAGACGAAGTAAACAGAAAGACTTGCAAACAAGCTCTCTCTCTCTCGCTCTCTCTCTCGCTCTCTCTCGCTCTCTCTCGCTCTCTCTCGCTCTCTCTCGCTCTCTCTCGCTCTCTCTTTCTCTCTCGCGCTCTCTATTTCTCTCTCTCTCGCTCTCTCTCTCAGTTTTCCTCTTTCAGTCCCTCTGTATCTCCGTCTGGCTCTCCCTCCCGGTCTCGGGGTCTCCTTGGAAATGTATGCAAATGATTAGTAGATTACAAGTGCAAGTCAGTGAAAGAGATAAGAGGTGAAGGTATAGAGAAAGAGACTCAAGGGGAATGGTCCCACAAAGTTTTGTCTCATACAATCACCTATACATAAGGGTAGGTAATGTGCAATCTAAACAAGTACAGTGCATCCACTTTCACCACTTTCTTCAGCTCTCCTCGTTAAGCTTTTCTCATCCTCGTCTCTCACTCTCTCCACGTTTCTCTCTCTCTCTCTCCTACGTATTACATTAGAAGAAAGGAGGAAGATAGGGACATTAGGAGGAAGTAATGTGTGATAATTATCAGGATGAGAGGATCACCAAGTCGAGGTAATCGTGAAAGGAGAGTTTTAGGCAATGACTCTTGTTCGCTTTGTCTCTCACCGGCACCTCTCTTCCCTATCTCTCTCTCTCCGGCTTTCTCTCATCAAATTCCTGTTTCAGAAATTTGCTGAGTAAAAAAAAATACTACAATGCCATATACATTCCTTTTTTTACGAGCTCTCTTTCTCCCCCCGTTTTCCTTCTAGTTGCTCCATGTGGAGAAAAAAAAACCTTTCACATTCGTTTTTTGGTCCATCGCTTTGGTTGAGTGTGTGTGTGGGGAGAAAAAAATAGGGTTCCATATAGACAAGTGTGGAAAGGGTTGGAGGAAAACTTTTGGGAAATTAAACCCAAATATCTTCCCCTCCCCAACTGCCATTTTTTCCTCTGGGTTCTAAAAAAAAACCCATGCTGTGCAAATGGAATCAGAATTTATGACGGGGACTACACGTACCAGAGGAAAACATGGGGGAGAGGAAGAACAACGGTAGTGGGAGGGGAATTACAGGGCATGGGAAGGAGGAGGAGGAGGAAAGAGAGGTCTATTGGTCCATTTTTTCAATTTCTCCCGCTTTTTCTCCTTCCACTATCTCCGAGTATAGTGGATGAAGGTACTATTTCCCACTCAATATATTTACATAACCACCATTCCCACAACTCTTTCCCAGGGGCGGGGAGGAGAAAGTGAAGTAGAGGCGGCTGAGGTCGTATAAAAAGACAAGAGTGAGAAGATGGAAAAATGTGTTGGGGAAAGTAAAAGGGAGAGAGAGAAAGTGCAGTGGCGGGAACAAAAAAAAAGAGAGAGAATATATGGTTGAGAATTTAATGGGACTATCTATTAGTTACTGGATATAGGGTCTGAGTTTGGGATTTGAGAGAATGAAGTACTGAGGGAGAAAGTGAAAGTGCCGGAGAAGGAAAGAGAGAGAGAGAGAGAGAAAGGTGGTTGAACCACAAAGTGATCAGGTAGGTCAGTGTCTCCAAATGAAAAGGGGAATGTACGTTGATGGAGTGAAAGGGAGTCTTTTTTTTTGTATACAAATGACTCATCATTAGGGGTCAGTGGGTGCCAGGGAGAAAAAAGGCCTCATTATCGTAATACCATGTATTTTCCCCCATTTGGAGACCCAACCATAGTTCCCTTGAACATTTTACGGGAGAGAAAGGACTTTCTCTGAAGGCACAAGTTCCTTCGGAGAAAAATCCCCGTCTGCATTTTGATGATAGGGGAAGGAAGGTGCATCTGAGTAAACTTTTTTCCCCCGTCTGTACGTGTATGTACACAGAACAAAATTCAATTAAAATCGATATTGCCCCAGGACGAAAGAGGAAGAGGGAAAAAAGTTGGGGATACAGGAAGTGTGTGGTGGTGGTGGGGGGGAGGGAAGGAGTCAAGGTAAAAAAATAGGGATGAAGAGAAGGAAAAAAAAGGGAAAGAGAGAATCCATAAGGAGCTTATTGCTCACACGCCTTAGCCGGAGTCACTACGGAAATGTCTACCGGAGGAGGAATTATCCTTTTGTAAGTTATTGTTGTGAGTGCAGGCCTTAGTCAACGCATTCTCATCCTGGCTGCTGGCGGGGAATGATATGAAAGGTGCAAGGCTTCTGCAGGTCTTTCACATCCGGTGCTTCCCTTTTTTTTCCATATTATTTTTTTTGACTGGCTGTCTCTCTCCCTTTCTTACTATCTTTCGGCGGCTATTTTTTTGTCCCGCTATTTCTACTTTTACTTTCCCTTCAGTCTCTTCTCCTTTTGTCCTTTACAGCCATTTACCAGTCTCTCTCTTTGCTCCTCACTCTGGTTTTCAGTCTCTTATTTTACCAATTTCTGACTGTATTTATCATTCTCTTTTTCTATGTATTTATCTTTCTTCCTCTGTGTCTCCTTTTCCTTCTTCCTCTCTTTGGTTCTCATTTTCTTTCTCTCAATGTTTTTGTCTCATGTTCTTCCACTCTATGTTTTTGTCTCATTTGCTCTCTATTTCTCTGTTTGCTTCTCATTTTCTCTCTCTGTTTCTCATTCTCTCTGTATTTCTCTCTGATTGCTTCTCACTTTCTCTGTTTATCTCTATTTTTCTCTGCTTCTCATTTTCTCTGCATATCTCTCTGTTTGTTTATCATTTCTCATTCTCTCATTTTTCTCTCTTTATTTATCATTCTCATCTTGTCTGTCTAAAATTTTTCGCAGTGTTTCTATTTCTCATTCTGGTCTTTCTTGTCTCCAAGTCTCTCTTTCTCGCTATTTGCCATTCTTTTTTGTCTTTCTCTTCCTAATTGTTGCTCTCTATCTCTCAATATCTCTTGCTACTTCACTACTTCCTTCTGTATACTTTTCTCCCTCTTTTCCACTCTTTTTGTCTTTTCGGATTTCCCATTTTCCTGCTTTCTCTTCCTCTATTTTACATTTCCTTTATTTCTCTCTCTCTCTATTTCGCATTTTCTTATTTTCTCTCTCTCTATTTTGCATTCTCTTTCTTTATCTCTATCTTGCTCTCTCTCTAATTCTCACTCTTTCTTTCATTATTGCTCTCTCTCTAATTCTCACTCTTTTTTTCATTATTGCTCTCTCTCTAATTCTCACTCTTTTTTCATTATTGCTCTCTCTCTCCTTGTCTCTCTCACTGTCTCTCTCACTGTCTCTTTCACTGTCTCTCTCACTGTCTCTTTCACTATCTCTCTCATTCTTACTCTTTCCGCCTCACTTTCTCTCCATCTGTTTCTCTCCCTATTGTATTTCTTAGTCTTTCTCTGGCTGTTTCTTCTATGTGGATCTCTCTCTCTCTTCGTTCCTTTTATGCAGCTTTGCAGTATGGATTTGTTTCCTACAGTAATATCGATTCCATAAACCCGAAAACCCGTCCTCTTTCAAAATAAGCAGGCACAGTCCTGGAGGTTTCCCCATTTGAAATATTAGAGTTGGGACAAATATTGGAAAATTGAAATAATAATAATAAGTGCAAAAGTCTCACCCCTGTAAAGGGACGAAGGGACGAGTGAAAGACGGGAGGTGAGGGAGAGTTTATGGGGAAGTTGGGAAGAGAAAGCAGCGTAAAATTGACATCTGACAAGCACCGGCTTTTTTTTTACCTATTTCTCTCTCTCTCTCTTTTGCTCTCTTTTTCTCTCTTACTGACTGGTTCCCCTCACTTCTAAGCTGAGTGAAGAACTTTCTTTTCATTTCTGTTGTAACAGTAAATACTGGTCGTACTTGCATTGACGGTGGAAGGTAGTGTGATTCCTTTGGTAGTGTGTTTGTGTGTGTGTGGATGGTGAAGTTGGTGAATGCTTTCCCCCTGAGAATGTGCCAAAAGAGACAGGAAAGAGTGGGGGTGAAAGAGAAGAGAGAGAGAGAAACCAAGTTTTCCTTGAAATTTTCGTCTTTGCAACCACACAGGATTTCTATAGACTCATTTGACAGTGTGAACACACCGCGAGAAGAAGTTCACTTGAGGACCAACACACATTCTCACACTTTCTCCGACTTTCTCCATTTTCTTTTTTTTAAGGAGGAGAAAAAAGGGCTTTCACAATACTCAACCATTGCCCCGGACTTTCTTTCTTTCTCTCTTCTCTCCCTCTCTCTCTTTCTTTCGTCTACTACTTTGCTTTGACATAGACAAGCATCTCTGTGTCTTCGTAGGTATACAAGTCGATTTGGGAATTTTCCTCCTAACTAAAATGCTCCAATGGGAATAAAGTACTGGAGAAAGTGAGAGAGTGAAAGAAAGAATGGGAGAGCGAGAGAGAGTTGGGAGGAAATCGCGCCAAATTGTTTTGTTTCCTAAAGCTCCTTGGGCTATTTCAGGGCTATTTATACTACAATCAACCATGTGTGATACGATTTCCTTCCTTCCAATTTTTTTCTCTTCTTTTTTTCCTTGGGAACATACATCCTTGTGCACGTTCCTTCATATACATATACACACACACTTCTGGAGGGGGGAAAAAAGGGAGAGGATTTTGTCAGAATTTTGTTTTTCAATGCGCAATTTTTCTTCTTTTTTTGTAGGACAGAATTTCTTGTCCTTGTACATATTTTTTTTCCCTCTTCCAACCTCTCAACTGATTTTGTGGGGGGAGACTCTATTTCTCTCATGGACTTGCTTATTTTTCACTGTACATATACAACCACTTTTTCTGTGGTTGAATGCCCCTTTTTTTTGCCATACATTTCATGCCTGCTGCAGGGACATTTTCTCAATTTTTCCCTCAATTTTTCTGATAGTTTTTTTTTTCACTCTGGCTTTTTCTTATTTGGTCCAATATTTTTTGGTCCTATTTTGCAATTTTTCTGCAATTGTGGCGCCATTTCTCTTTTATTGAAGGTTTTACTGCCCAATGTTGCTTTTTTCGTCTTTCATCGTCCTTATCTCCTTTTGAAGGAAAGACCCTCGTGTATTTTTTGTTCACTTTCCTTATTTATTTCCCACTGTCACCCCCTTCCGAATCGTCAGTTGGAGTCACAGCTCGTTTGATTTATGAACTATGGCTTAATTTCCCTTCTTGTTCATGTATTTGTCCCTATTGTAATGGATTGTTTGTGTCATTTCCCTTGTTATAGAAGCTTGTTTTTATTTCCATTCTGAGTTATCTGCGTTGTTCCTTCCCCGTGGGGAATTTTTCTCCCTTTTTTTGTATAACTAAGCATTCCTTCCTACCCCTCACTTTCCCTTTTTTTTTTGTCATGTCATGCCTTTGTATTTTCCCGGCATGTCTCTCCTCCCACCCACCCTAATAGGATAGGGAAAAAAAACGGAACAAGAGTGTGCCAACCCTTGAATGGATCTTGTTTCAACGGTATTGTATGAGAATGTGCATAAATATCGAACCTTGCCCCTATGCATGTTATACATGCACATAAACTATACACGTACATATATGATACATGTTATGTATATGTATCCATGTATAAACGGAGGAATCATTATAGCGCATCATCTGCAAGGGGGGAATACTAAAGTATTAGGACACGATCGGGAGCTTTTTTTCGATAGACGAGTGGAGGAAGAAAAAATGAGGCAGATCCAGGCATGTCCTTTTCTGCCTTGTGATATACAAGCCTTTGACAGGAGTCATCTACACAAAGTTTTTTTTTTACACACTGAATATTTTAGGGACAAGAAAGAAGAAAGACTGCATCGTGCATAGGGCTAAGCGGATCCTATGCTAAGGGGGTTAAATGGGGAAATATTTTGTAACAAAAAATTGACATTGCTTATACTTGGAAAGGAAGTATTCATCAGTATCAAAGAGAAAGCCTTGAGGGAAGAAACTAAATACCGTCATTCTCCAAAGGATCCATGACATAATGGAGCTACTTATATTGTCTGCAGATACTGATAATACCAATAACGCTTGCTATCCCATATAATGCCCCTGCAATTCAAGTTCGGCGAACTCTTTATTGTTTTTTCCCCTCCGATCCGGCCTCACAAGATTATGTGGGGTTTCGCAATTGAAATAAAATCTGGTGTGTTCCAAAAATTCACAATAAAAGTACCTGCGTTCAAGTGGTCTTTTTACGCCCCTGTAAATTTTTGCAGGAAGGACCGAATTAATGGTGGAAGAACATTAAATGGCTTCAAGTACAGATTATAAATTACGTCTCGGCAAATTGGTTGGCTCTTGTCATGAAATTCTTTCCCAGGTCTGTCCTGGACTCATTTTGACTTTGATTACAACCCACATTTTTTCTTGACTCTCCTCAGCGTCTTTGGGTGATTACAGCTGTTTAGGATAGGCACAATCTTCCGTTGGAATTTCCTTCTTAAAGGAAAAAATCATAAACACTTTCTGCTTTGCTTTCTCTTTTACTTCTCTCGTTCACTTTCTCTCTCTCTCCCTTATACTTTTTTTCGTTTTTTCACTTTCTCTGTCTCTCTCTCTCTTGTGTACTTTTTTTCGTTCTTTCACTTTCTCTCTCTCTCTCTCTGGTGTACCTTTTCTCTTTCTTTCACTGTCTCTCGCTTCTCTTTCACCTCCCCGCTCCCAGTCTGTCTTCATTTTTTAATATTCCACGGAAGAAGCAGTTGTTGTAGTTGTTGGAGGCGCACAGGAGTCGTTGACAATACACCAATGATTTATGAGCTGTTCATATCCTTAAAGATTGTGCTTTTTTTTGGAGAGACGAGGATGAGGTTACTAGGTGCCTTGGTAGGAGCTTTGAAGGTTACGGAGGATATAGTGACACCTCCTATTCCTCCACGGCGAGGAGGAAGTGCGTAACAATGTATATGTAATTATTTTTACATAGTCAGCGAGTTATGTGAGAAAAATGTACGTGGGAGGAGATGAACGAAAGAGAGCGAGAGAAAGCGAGAGAAAGCAAAGGAAAGCAAGAGAAAGCGAGTCAGATAGAGAAAGAGAGAGACAGAGAGGAAAGCGAGATAGAGAGAAAGAGAGAGAGAGACAGAGGAAAGAGAGATAGAGAGAGACAGAGAGGAAAGAGAGATAGAGAGAGACAGAGAGGAAAGAGAGATAGAGAGAGACAGAGAGGAAAGCGAGAGAGAGAGAAAGAGAGAGAGAGACAGAGAGGAAAGCGAGAGAGAAAGAGAGAGAGAGGAAAGCAAGATTGAGAGAAAGAGAGAGAGAGAGAGTGGAGGAAGAGCTGCCCTAGCAACAATCAGACATCACGCACTGTAAGGATACACACATTTGGCCAGAGGAAAAAAAAAATGTTGATTTATGAGGGTGAAGAAAGCTAAAAAGCTTTTACCATAATATTATCCCCCTCCACCTTCGTCTATTTTTTTTTCTATTACTCTTCCCCTTATCACGGCACTCGCGTGCCAAAACGTTCCGGGAGAGAATTTTGTCGGTGGAAATGTGGATGCTATCCTCTATAAGAGCTCCCTTTTTTTTCTAGATTACTCTCCTACGCGACTCCAGAGTACACAAGCCCTGCCAATAGGTTGTTATTAGGGCATACCATACACCGAGGCCCATTAGAGTCTGCATCCTATGAGTGGTCCACACCATATATGTAGATACACACATATACATACATCTATAACACCTAAATGGCTCGGCATTTTGTTCCATCTTGGGCCTTCTTGTATTATTTTTATTTTTACCCCCGATTTTTTCCCTTTCCTCAACCTCTAGCTTTCTCCAGCTTCTGGGGGGAGATGGAGAAGTGTTCATTGTTTTTTTTTTCTTATGCAATTTCCCCCTTTTTTTAATGTCATTAGAGGTAAAAGAGTTAAGGGGAAGTTTGAAGTGAGGAGAAAATGGAGGGGATAGTAAATCACGGGAAGTGTCTTGGTTATAAAGAGGCAAAAACCTTGGGTTAAGGGTTTTAATGCATTTTCAGTGTTTCCCCATAACCTGACTAGGACAATGTAATTAGGGTATGGATTTTTTTTCTCTCTCACTCTCTCTTGAATGCGGGTCATCATGTGGGTCGACATGGTTTAGTCCTTTTTTTCTTCCTTGTATTTTTTCCTCTTGTATTTTGTTTTTACATAAACAATTTGATTATATTTTACTCCCTTTTCTCTTCTTTTGGGCCTTTTTAGGAATCGGATTGGATGTGGTTACATTGGGGGGGAAATTGTACATGTGATTGTCAGATGTGGCCAAAATACTTTAATTCCAAATACTAATTACAAAATACAGCCACACTCAGAGGCTTTAATTACAAATTATGAATTAAATTCAGCTGCTCCCCAAGTATTTAATTACAAATTACAATTTTATTTTATGTCGAACACAAAATACAAGTTACAAAATACATCCGTAGCTAGTAATGTAATGTAATACATATTATAATTACAAAATGCAAATTTTTACATTTCAAATACATGCGTGTTTGAAATACAAATAAATATATTTAAAATACGTATCATATGCGTTCATTTGTATTTTAGAGCACAATCAACAAATTACAAATTCTATTTGGCCTTGGTGCCCTTTTAAATTACAAAATACAGGAAAATACTCCCAAAAAATCATATTTAAATACGAATTACAAAATACATATAGGAAATAGCTGTATTTGAAAATACATTTACAAGATACAAAAATTTATTTTAAATACGATGTATTTTGGTCATCTCTGGCGATTTTATATTTGAAAAAAGAAATATTTTTTATAAATAAAAAAGCAGAATTTCGGTGTTCCTTGCCCCAGAAAAAGGGAAAGTGCTGAGGGAGTAAACATGTTATTCCTTTTCCCGTTCCCCCTCTTGTTTTTTCACGGCTGGGTTCCTACAATGTTTGTAGGAGCCTGTGTGTGCCTCTGTATGTGAGAGGGGAAAAAATAAGACGAATACGGAGGGAGAGTTGACGGGTGAAGATGAAATGGGACATAAGAGACCAACATTTAAAAAAAAAGGTCTACAAACTTACTTTACATCAAAGGTCACGTTCACCCCCAGCCCACGTACAATTTGGTGGTATGTAATGTCACCGCACTGCAGTCTTCATTTTTCACATATTGTCTGCGTCCTTTATCCTCCTACGACCCAATGTATTGCTTATTCTTTATTTTTCCTCTCCCGCCCTCCCCCGTGTACTTTCCCCCTCCCTTTCTATCTCTTATTTCCCTCACTTCCACCCATTTTTCTCTTTTATTTGAAGAGAGAGAGAGAGAAAAGTTTTTTGTCCCCCCTTTTTCCCTCCCCCTCCTTTCTCCCCTTTTATTTGTGGAAAGCTTGACATCCCCTCGCTCATATCGGGGTAGGACTTTTTTTGTTGTTGTTGTTCTTCCAGTCTTATCCCTCCATTTTTACTGGCGTTCCTGCATTCCACGACTTTCTCTCGCTCTCTCTCTCTCTCTTTGTGGTACTTTTTCTTAAGATTTCTCGTCCCCACACTTTTTCTGATGGTGACTTAGCCCATTTTTTTCACAGATTTCCCTTTGATTTACTTTCTCTTTGCTTTCTGGGATTTTCCCCACGGTTGGGGGAGGGGGAGATTTCTTCCCTTTTTTTCCTCTTCAGTATTTACCTACTTTTCCCTTTACCCTTTACTTCCCTACTTTTTGCAGTTTTTTGGAGCTCCATTTTTAACCAGGGGAGCTTATGGAGTGTCTCAAAACCTCTTTGGTACTTTCTCTCTCTCTTTCCTGGTACTCACCCTTCATTTTCAAGGGCTTACTCCCATTTTTCTTCTGTTGGTCGCGTTAGTCATTCCCATCTCATTTATTGCTTCCCTGTAATTCTTTTTTCCCAGCTGTTTTTTGTCTTTCAATTTTTGTCACTTCTTCCTTGAACGTATTTTTTTACCTAATCAGTTGTCCTACTTAAACTTGAATAGTTCTGATTGGTATTACTATTTTATTGCCTTGTATTGCTATTGTATTATTCAAAGAAAATAAAGCAAATTTCTCCCGGCCATTCGATTTTGTTCCAAATGGGCTAAATTGGAATCATTGTCACGTCCTCATTGTCTGTCTTAAAGGAGAGAAGCGGATTTTGGAGGGACGGGAAGACCTGTGCGTGTCTGTAGTTTTGATAGGTTATAATTCCCAAGAAAATCTTTACAAGCCCAACCTTACCTTGTAGACAATGGGGTTGATTTTGTATTCAAACTCATATTGTATATGACTATATGACTTTTTATCTATCCCCACACTTTCTTTTTGGGGGCTGTACATTTGAATTCTTTCCCTTTTTCTCTCCTCTCTTTCTCTCTCTCACTCACTTTCTCTCTCCCAATCGTTCCCCCGCAAACTCCCTTTACATTTTGTATAGCCTCCAGTTTCCACATTCCTCTCCCGCATTTTTCAATGTTAGAAAGGGAGCAATGTCTACAGGGGGGAGGAAGAAAAATCAATAGTTCCATGCAAATTGTGACGGACTAGTCCATGATAAATTCTTTGCTTCATTCCTCCATTACCATTTCCTCTTGAAAATGCTTGACATGTTCGGACCGCATGCAATTGACCGCTGCCAATCCTCTCTTTGGGCTCGTTTCATCTTTTTTCCTTTCTCTCTCTTTCTTCTTGTATCTCTTTCTCTTCGCTCTCGCTCTCCCTCTCTTTTGCCCTCTTTCTTTCTCTCTCTTTCTTCTTGTATCTCTTTCTCTTCGTTCTCCCTCTCCCTCTCTTTTGCCCTATTTTTTTCTCTCTCTTTCTCTCTCTTTCTCTCTCTTTCTCTCTCTTTCTCTCTCTTTCTATCTCACTTCCTCTCTCTTTCGTCATCCGTAGGAGGATATTACGAAAGGAAAGACAAGGATAGAAACATGGAGGGCTGACAAATGACAAGAAACATTTGAAGGATCATCAGTCACGAGTTTGGCCCAGTAGTGGTGGTTAGAAGGACAAAAGCGTTTTTTCCCTTGCTGTTTTTCCTCCTCCTCCGCCTCATCTCATCCTCCTCTTCCAGACTTCCTGATTACTCCCCAAAACGAAAAAGAATTGTAGGGAGAGGAGTGAGAGAGGGAAATGAATGAATGCAAGAACGTGTGCGAGACAATTCCGGGATCCAAAGCACTGTTGTTAATAATGTTAATGACGGGAAGTCTCCCTATTATGATAGCCCCAGCAAGTCTCACAAGGTCTGGGGTGGCCCAAGTGTGAGGAAGGAGATGTGATGTGGCGGAGGTAGAAAAAAACGGTCGGATCATTACATCACCTTCCTTGTCTCTGACAATGAGCCGCATACGCTTTATAATCCCATGTCCATTTAGTTCCCGGGTGGGGGGAGATGTCTTATGTAAAAGTCAAGGGCGAAGAGAGCATGGGAATATGCGGATAATAGCCATTGGGCGGGAAGGGGAGAGGGAACGAGAGAGAGTGACAGAGGGAGATAGAGAGAGATAGAGAGAGATAGAGAGAGATAGAGAGAGATAGAGAGAGATAC
>JAQGBT010006764.1:0-11944 GCA_034698585.1 Disparrhopalites patrizii | reverse complement strand
TTCTCTCTCTTTCTCTCTCTTTCTCTTTCTCTTTCTCTTTCTGTCTCTCTCACAGTTTCTCTCTGTTTTTCTCTGCTCTCCCTATCTCTCTCTTTCTCTCACCTCTCAATCACGGCACTTCCTCCCCTTGACTATATAACTTCTATATACAGGGACGGATGGAGGTACTGGGTAGAATTACAGGAGTAGAGTAGTTAGTAAATGGGAGTAACGGGTATTTTTTTCAAATAAGGTAAATGTAATAGTTTTTTTCTATGCTCTTGAAAAGTTTTTCTTCATCCCTGGCTTTGTGTGTGTGTGTGTGTACAAACGTTTCATGTTAATTTTCGCAATTATTTTTAAGTTAATTTGTTGTTTGACTTCTAATGGAGCTGGGCTCTTTGGGTGTATGTATAAGGAACGACTTTTTTTGATGAAAGAAACTGTGATGGAGTGAAAGAGATGAAGAGAGGGAGAGAGAGAGAGAGAGAGAGAGAGGCGGCGAAGGTAGGGAGATACTGATTCCGTTAAAGAAGGGAAGAGCAAAGGTCCTACTTTTTGGTGATTTCTTGACTTGATTTACTTGGTCATAATTTGTTACTACAGCAATACAATTCATGACGATCCACTCCATGTGGTTTTTTGGATAAAAAATCTTGGGTGTTACTTTAGTTTTTTTTTTTTTTTTTGGTGGACATTTCCGTGCTCTTTGAAACAATTGTTTTTCCACCAGTTTTGCTCTCACAGTATGAAATCTGTTTACGCATTGTTAGATTGTCTGTTGATCCTCTGTGGATGTGGGGGATCAGCACCATCATCATTCCCCCTTGGAAATACATCTTTTTTGGAGCATTTACCTTGTGGTAGTAAAAAAGGATTTGACAAGTATAAGACCCAGAGCAATTTTGAAGCAGTTACAGCCATGGACAGAAAGATACAAAGGAAATATATTTTTTTAGTGGAGGGCTTACAAAGTATTAAGTACAAACGGATTTTTTGGCAAGGGAGAGGAAAATCAGGAAAATCTTGACTGTATTCTAGGGCCTGGGACTATAAATCAACCCTTGAGTGTCTCTCCCTCTCCATCTCCCTCGCTCTCGTCCTAAGGAGTAAAATCCACAAACACAAATGTTGTTAATGAGTAATTTTTATGAACTTTAGACATGATAAAGTTGTTGTACCCATCTTTTAAGCCTTAATAGTAATAATATTGGTTTTCTCCCTATCTCCGTCTTTCCCTTGGGAAATTCTACCTAAAAACGACTCCTTTTTTCGCTCATTCCTTGCTTATGTAAAAGTCTCTCAAAAAGATTTGGGAGGGTTTGCGGAGAGATCTTAGTCGTTTCTTTGTACCTGCTCTCATCCATCGGCAAAAAAAATCTATTTTCTTCACTAAAACCTTGTAAATGTTCTAAAATTGCAGGGACATTGTAATTGTTGTGTGTACATATTATTTCCCAGTCGAATTCTCTCACTTTCTCTCTCTCTCTCTCTCTCGTTCTCTCTCTATTACCTTTGAGGTATTTGGGTTGACCTCGGTGACGGTGGAGAGCAACGACAGAAAAAAAAAGATCTAAAACAACAAGAACAAGAAAAAATTACGTGTGTTGCTCAGTAAACATTCCAAGGGGTTGTGGTGGCATGGTGCTGATAAGAAAAAAGCCATCCATTTTGGAAGTTGAATCACTTGAAATTGTTGGAAAATCTCTCTGTCATTTGCTACAGATTTTACTTGGGGTAATTATTCCTGTAATTACATCTCCAGTTCGTACGCGGCTTGCCTTTTATATTTTCCGCGACGCTCTCTCTCTCTTTCTCTCTCTCTTTCTCTCTCTCTCTCTCTCTCTCTCTCTTTGTCTCCAACTTTGCCCTTGCTTTTTAGCTTCTGAATTGTGGTTTAGAAGCAAGAAAAGGAGAATCTGTGAAGAAGGTAGGATCATAAAGTTACTGGTTGATACTTAACCATGCTCACACACTTGTTTTTTCCCCTTTTTCTCTCGTTTTTTTCCCCTCTCTCTCTCTCTCTCTCTTTTGCATCATGTGGACAAAGTCTTTTGGTTGGAAAGGAAGAAGTGAGAGAAATTGAGAAAGTCAAAAGATAAGGCCTTTAGAGACTCTCTCTCAACTCGCCATGTGTGTCTGTCTGAATATCTTGTCAATAAATTGCATTTTTATCCTCGGATAAAGCAAGTTTTCCTGAAATTTAATGAACAGGATTGTGCTATAATTTTAAATTGGTGACATTTGGGTTACAAAACTAATACCATTAAAAAAAAATTCTTGCCACTCCAAATGACAAAGAATTAAGAGGGGTCATTACAAAAAAAATTTTTAACAGTTTTTTCTACCCTTTTCTGCACCACTTTAACAGAGGAATTTGACTTGTTTTTTTTTTCTTTTTCCACACATTTTCCCTTCTTTGGAAATCTATTGGTTATATGTGGTCACTTTTGAGAAGAAACTCTGTGATTTGAAGAAAAACAAGGGGGAATATATGGAGGGGATGAAAAGCAAGAAAAAATAGTACCAAGACATTAACCTAGATTCTAAGATAATGGGTTTTCCTCTGTCTTCTTCTTTAATACTTCGAGAGAAGAGATGCAAATGCGGAGTTGGGAAAAAATAACGTTAAGAAAAAAAAAATGGAGAAATATTAAAAAGAATGAGAAGGGAGAGAAGGAGGCCGATGTGGAGGGCACAGCACTGGCATTTCTCAATCCGTATATATACATGTACATATATACATACCCAGGTAATAATTTAGTAAAGGTTAATTGTTCAGGAATCCCTCTGCTCCACCACTTATGGGGTGTGTTAACTAACTATTCTTGGATACCTTTTTCTTGACTTTCCTATTATTATTATTATTATTATTACTATTATGATTCTTACGCCGGCATACATGCACAGAGAAGGAGGAGGAAGATTTTTTTTAAGGAATAAAATATGGGAACAGCAGGTTGTAAGTATACATATGTACTATTTGTGGATTACAGATACAATTGGATGGCTTTCAACTACTCTTTCAATGTAAGGATACCTTTTGAATATTATTCTTTTTTTCTTTTCTTTCTCTCTCTCTCTCTCTGTCTCACTCACGCTCTGTCTCGCTCTTTCAACCTCACTCACCCTTGCCTGGCCGTAATATTTGTGAGACGAAAACTTGACAATTGAAAATAGACCGATACCTTTGGGTTAGTATACGATGAAGAAGGTTTCTACTACGGAAAGAAAAACAAGATTGCGGTTGATGAGGGTGGAAAGCTCCAAATTTTTTTTTTCTTTTTGAAAAGGAAAGGTGAGCTCGTAAAAATTAGCTCTCATTTTACTCCCGGATACCTCACACTTATATTTTTATGATCGGACAACATGGACTGAATTCGAAGATTCAAAGAGGGGGAGAGAGAGGGAGAGAGAGAAAAATCTAATCATTTTTTATTGTTTCCCTTCTTCACTTCCCAAATTCCCCTTGGAACCAAGCCCCCCCCCCCATCAACCATTTCATATAGCTTATGGATTGTGTAAGGAATGGAGACAGAAAGGGAGGGAGAGAGAGAAAGCTGATGTTTTTTTTTTTAAATTCCATACAAACGGATGATGCTCCAAATCATTAGTGATTTTTGTTCAAGAAAAAATGGTTTCCTATCCCCCTCTGAAAAGTCGATCAAGTCCCATTATTCGATATTTGCCCTTGGAACCTCACCATCTACCTTGATGAGAGAGAGAAGAACCTCGACGAAGGAAATGAAATCTTCCACCAACCCTTAAAAAAGACTTTTTTCTCCTCCTATTATCATTGGGTGTTATCAAGGGGTAAAAAATGGGGAGTTTCTCGGGAAAAAAGGTGGGGGTGAAAAACGGAGGCATTTCATTAGTGAAGGTGAAGCAAAAAAAAAAAAAAAAGGTTTCGACTAGAATCAAATACTGAAGGGTGAGTGCAAAAAAAAACGACCATGAGGGTAAATTAAGGGAGTTGACTCCAAAAGAAAATACACGGTAATAGGTGGGAGCATTTAATCCCTATATCATTTTAAATTGGAGGGTTTAAGTAATAATACTAATAATGGTCATCATCATGGAGCAATAGCCCACCTCTGGTCGGTCGCAGGATTTTTCCTTCCTCAAAAAAAAAAAAAAGGTTGGGAAGAGCATGAAAGAAATTTCGAGGGAGAAAAACAGAGTGATCCCGAGAGAGAGAGAGAGAGAGAGAGAGAGAGATTGTTAGAAATGTAGCCTGAAAATTGACTGATTGTATGTGTAAGGAGTACGTGTAGGTACTGTAATGGATATGAGACTAGAAGAAAGATTATCATTATTATTATTATTATGGTTAGGAAGATTTTTTCTTACTGCCACTGATGCTTTTTTGGTAGGTTTCTCTCTATCTCTCTCTCTCTCTCTCTCTCTCACTCCCTACAATTCCTTTTGACTCCCTTCACTCTGATTATTTGATTGGACCGGTATCATTACTATCACTATTATTTGCTTGGGAAATTTGTTGGTTTGGTCAAATGCCATTTAGACTTACCCATTCATTTGAATTGCGGTATTTTAAACCTATTGTTACCCCCCTTACCATTTTTTTCTCCTGTCGTCCCACGCTCTGAAAGATCATATACATATACGTGTGTACGTGCAACCCTTTTTTACATTCTCTCTCTCTCTCTCTCTCTCTTTGTCTCTCTCTGTGGTAGTTACTGCGTCCACACCGCACAATTGTATAGATATATGACTAAATAGCTTTTGCTCCACCATGGTGGGTAATGCCAAAAAGACTGGGAGGAAGAGGGAGAGTTCTTTGAGTTTGGAATAAAAAAAAAAACAAAGACCAGTAGAGAGACATATACTTTATAAGGGACATACTCCCTGAGAAGAACATGTAATAAAAGCAACTGTCCTAATGTTTAGATTTGTATAACAAACCCATGATGGATATATGAAGGTGAAATAATGTTGTATTGCACCTCTAAGAAGAGATTTTTTGGGTCCTTTTCCCCTTATTTTTCCTCCCCTTTTGTGAATCGATAAAAAGTGAAGACAGGATTCTTTTGTACAAACTTGAAACGCCAACCGACGCATTTTCATTTCCTTTAATCTCTATCTCTCTCCATGAGACATATCAAAAGAGAGAGAGAGAGAGAGAGAGAGAGAGAGCGATAGAGAGAGAGAGAGAGAGAGCGCAAAAGTCAGGTTATAGGTGGCTGGGCCAGTTTCCTCGCATGCCAAAATTGCTGGTTTTATATACAAAAAGACTTTTTTTTTCATCACCATCTTTTTTCTCCATCTTCTTCTACATCCCTGTCTTCCTTCTCTTGTTTACTGATACAATTTTTTTTATTTCCTATCCACTCTCCTTCTCTTCCCTGTCTTTTTATCTCAATCCAATGTGTTAAGTTGCTAATGTGGTCTTCTGTATACAGTTCACACACATTGGTAATAAAACAAGTTGAGACTCTTCTTTTTCCTCCTTGTTCTTTTTTATGTACGCACCGGCCATTTCTTCCAACTTTCTGTGTAATTTCTTGCTCTTCATCCTTCGTCTTCTCCATGAAAATGTCACGGGGAAGAAAGATAGAAGAGAGAGAGAGAGAGAGAAAGAGTAACCTTATCTATGAACTACCCTCCAAGATGTAAACCTACAACGTTCTTTTATTTTTTTTATTTTTTTACTCACTTATTCCCCGTACCAGCAGCAGTAGTTTGGTGTGAATTGGATTTTGCACGTTCATGATTATCATGACTATCAAGTGTAGTCGCATATAAAGTGCTTCTTCACTCTTATTACTTGCTCCTCCTTCAGATAGGCAGAGACTGCGGGGATGAAGAGAAAATGTGAACACCGTGAATCTTCTTCTTGCTGGTCATTTATGAAGTAGTAAAATACCATAATTGGGAAGACATAAAGAGTAAACAAAAAAAACTTCCGAGGGAGAAAAAAATCAGATTATCTCAGGGGAAAATATGTGATCCGTCAACCAGAGAGAGAGAGACAGAGAAAGAAAGAGGGAGAGAGACAGAGAAAGGAAGAGAGACAGAGACAGAGACAGAGAGACAGAGAAAGAAAGAGAGACAGAGAAAGAAAGAGAGACAGAGAGACAGAGGAAGAAAGAGAGAGAGAGAGAGAGTGAATGAGAGGGAGAAAAAGACGTGGGGGCAATTTTTTCAAAGGTTGAAATCTTCTCTCGAAGTTGTTAAGGTTGCAGAAGATGGAAACAAGGCTACCAAAAAAAAGCGATGTATATTTATAGGAGCAAAAAAAAGAGTCAAATTAAAACAAAGAGGTGGGAGAAAGACTAACGAGTTGAAATAAATATTTAGTGTGAATTTTCTAGAAGGAAATAAATAATGGGGGAGATTATCAAGGAATAAATATAGATTTTTTTTTTTGGTCTATGCAATACAAAAATATAACCTCACAAGTCTCGTCGTTACCCCTAATAAACACAGCCGTCTGACTTGAACATTTCTACCTGTGTTTGTATCTTGAGAGATCCAACAAGTTTTTTTACGATGGCAAAATATTGGGAGGAATCTACAAAGAAATGGTAAAGGTCACTCTTGTATTTCTAAAAGAAAGAGAGACAGCAGTGGATGTGCGGGGAGGATTTTGATATCAAAGCTATAGTTGTTTTTTTTTATCTGTCGTTCCTACTGTATCTGCTCTTCTTCTGCCTCATCTGCTCCTCTAAACATTTTAACAAGCATTTTTTCCCCACTTGATTTTTCCTTCTCTTGAAAACTTGTTGCAAAACATAAATTCAGCAAATTCGATCAATTAGGGCTTGATAAATAAATAGCTAGGAGCACGCATGCTATCCCTTTACCTCATGTGTACTCTATACACATTTTTTAGGCTTTTTTCCCCTTCCGACGCTTAATCTCTCTCTCTCTCTCGTCTCCATTTTTCTGCTTACGTAATATTTAAGGTTAGACATTTTCGTGTGTTTTTTTTTTAATTTAATGGCAAAGACGGATAATACAGAAAAAGTAGCTCATAGAAAATAGACGGCAAGGGATAGAGAGAGTGAGAATGAGAGAGGGCAGAAAAGTTGGCGAGGAATAATAATAATAAATATAGATACATACATATATATACACATGCTCCTTATTCTAAAGGCTCTTCTTCCTTTTAGTGTACGCACACGAAGGATTTGTTTGGTGGAAAAAGGATTTTTCAAGGCTATAATTTTTTGAGGAGAATGGAGTAAAGTTGTATAGACCCAGTTTTCCATGAGAATTACCTGGTTTTCATATCGTTTACCCCTTTTTTTTTTTAATAATATACCTTATACTTATATACCATTTGTTACCCCACTTGCTCCTTGGGCATATGGCTTCTTCGAGAGCAAATTACGTCTTGTATAATATACATTTTGGGCAAAATCTCTTTCTTGGACAATGACCACTGCCCCTCCAAAACTCGTCTCTTTTGTCAACGTCCTCATGATTTCCATCCATCACAAAACTCTCGCTTCTTTGCAACATAATATTTTTTTGGTTTGTCTCCAATAATGCCTCCATATTTCTCTCTCTCTCTCTCTCTCTTTCTCTCTCTCTTTTTCTCTTTTTCTCTTTTTCTCTTTTTCTATTTTCCTCTCTTTCTCTATCCTTCCCTCTCTCTCAATCTCTCCCCAAACCTCCATCGACAATGACCATTTAAAATTTTGCTACTCAGAAGGTGAATTATTAATTAGACCAAAATGCTCACCTTACATGGGTTTTTATTAAGGGGAGGAGATTTACGGAGACAGAATTCTCTCCTCGTATTGTTTTTCTTCTTCTTTTACTCTTTTCGCATCTCTCCCCTTGTGAAACGTTATTTGACAAATGGTACATAGTTTGAGGGAATGAACTAGTTTGCCTTTTTCATTAAGTGGGCGCTTGTTCATGAGATGATAAAAGGGTGAAAAAAAATATTAAAAAAATAATAATGATGACTATTACCCCATAGGAGGAAAGGTTACTATGAGCACTTGGAGGTGCAGAGGTACATGGGTGAGGGGGAGAAGCTCCACAAAAGAATACAATGGCGGAGGGAGCGATTAAAAAAAAATGAACAAGTAGTTAAAAAAGATGCACATTTACGTATGTGTAGATTTGTAGTGGTAGTAGTAGTAAAAAAAAAGAGATTTTTCTTGGCATTTTTCTCCCCAAAAAATCCTCTACCTTTTATGTCGCCTATTATCTTCTGCACACTTAATGAAATGATCCATAAATCTCTTTCTATTTCAATTTTTATTTTGCTCACTTTGATAGGTTTTACGCATAAATTTCCCCCTGAGAATCGTATCAAATTCAATTTATATTCTTGCTTCTATCCTCAAGCTATATGAGTAATATTTGTTTTTTTTTCTCTCTCTCTCTCTTCACTTCTCTGTCTCTCCTTTCTTCTTCTTCTGTTTATCTCTTTGGCTGTGGCAAAAGCCTCCTCACAACTTTTCTTGTCCAAGAGGCCACGATTTGTGACTGACTATCAGGTGAATCGATGATCATATACTTACTGGTTAATAGGACACCTCCACCTCTGTTTTTTTTTCTCTTCTTTTTATTATTACTATTGTATTACATGTATACATACAGAGATTTATATAGCTACTCTGTCTTTCGTCTTTCCTCATTGTTGTTGTGTCTGTCTTTCTGCCTTTATACTGAAGGAGAAGCAAGTGAAACCTGGGGGGAAAAGTGGAAAAATATACTCAAGTTTTTTTTTTCCATAAAAATTTCACTACTAAAAGCCAAATGTTGCTTATCCGACATGACACGAACTTGTTCTTTTGGGACGGGGCACAAGTAAATATACTACAAAGGGAGAAAGGGGAAAGAGGGAGAAAGGGATGGAGGAATTCTTATTACTTTGTAGGTCTCCTCTTTTGTAACTATTACCCTCAACCCTTGACTCTTTAACTCTTATTAGACTCTCTCTTTTTTTTCTCTCTCTCTCTCTTTCTATTCCATTTAAAAGTCTCCCTTGAGTTCCTTTCTGAAAGAATTACGCCCGTAAATACACTCTACTGAAGTTGATGAGAGCGAATTAAATTTAAAAAAAAAACGTTTTCAACCTACTCTTCTAATACATACATATATCCAAAACCTCGAACATACCACGATTTCACATGATTTCCAGCACCATAGAAAAACTTCAAGGAATAACCGGCACAGCCTTTTACAGTATTTATGTCTGGTAGAAAAAAAATCAAAAGAGAATCTCTTCTTGATTGTTACAGATTTCCTATGTACCACCATGATAAAGGGTTCTAAGCCGTTTTTCCCTCACTTTTAAGAAATCTATGCCATTTGTCAAGAATGGTAACAAGAAGGGAACTTTCCTTGGTGGGTAGTGAAATATCCTGGTCTTGCCCCATCCTTTTACCGTGTGAATTAATGCTTGAAAGATGTGAGGTTTAATGAGAAAGCAGAAGGTATGGAATCAAAGGAGAAAAAACAAAGAGGATGATCCCAAATTAATTTTTTTTGGTTCATCATCCAAACTGATTCCACTTTTACAAGCTCTTTCAAGGAGTGCATTACCGCAAAAAGTTTCTTGTTTCCTTTCCCTTCCATCTGTATTCACATGGTTTTTGTGCCCCATTTTTTGTTCGGCTCGGAGGTCATGTCAACTCTAGGGGATTATTAGGATGAGGTAAGAAGAGGGAAGGAGATGAGACATATGAAGCAGATTATTCTGTACCAATGAGTTGAGTGTCCCTAATCCCTGTACATGAAGCTTCTGGACAGTTCCTTAAAACCCCTTTTTAAAGGACTTTTCCCCCGTGTCTGTCCGTTGTCTGGGAGGAATAAAAACGGTTGATGAACCCAATTTCATTACGATTTCCATCTCCACCCCAGAATAGAGGCCATATGCTCATATGCACGTGAACACAGATGCATCACATATATTGCGGTAGCATTACAACATGTAACTGCAATGCCGAAAATTAAAAAACAATACAAGAAAGGGAACAAGAGATGGTAATGTTTGATATAAAAACAATATCGAAGCTGTAAGTAGTTTAATGATTTCTGCAAAAATGTTACTGGAAGACCTGCGTGTATATCCAATGAGGAGGTAGGCAGTTAAACTCGTTACGGGCACATACTTATAAAGTGTTCGGGAGTTGCTTGGGGCTACCTGCAGAACGCATGTTGGTAGTACAGCCTCTCTCTGTCTCTCTCTCTGTTTCTCTCTCACTCTCTCTGTCTTTCTCGCTGTGTTTTGAATCACGAAGGAATTTATGTGCTTCATAATAAGGAGTGCAGAGAGTCTCTCTCTCTCTCTCTCTCTCTCTCTCTCTCACTCTCTTTTGAATATACGGAGTGTGTGGTGTCACTTCATTTGTCAAGGTAAGGAAGCCACCCAGAGCAGAAGGGCTTTAGATAAATTGAATGTCTCTCTCTCTCTCTCTTGAATCTTGGCTTTCCTTCCCTCCACTTTCACATTGCCCCATAAACTTTGTTCATCCATGTTACATGACCATGTAGTTTAGCTCGTAGTAGCAAGGGAAGGAGAGCATGGATTGATGGTCCAAGTTGGGAAAAAAGGAAGGATAGTAAAAGGAAGAAGATGAAGAAGAAGAGGTGCGACCCACGGTGACAGACAACATCATAAAAATCCATATGAAGAGCAAAATGCTTATCTTTAAAACTGAACAAGTCACATCAAGCCCATGATAAAGGTGTATACGCATGCATTCACTCTGATGAGATGTGAACGGATGGGGAAGAAAAGGGAAGGAAAGTGAGGATCGTCACAATATCCCTTTCCTCCATCCTCCCAGTAGTTGTAGTGGTCGTCCTAGTGGGATTCTTTTTTACATTATTATATTATTATGACTCTCGTCTTCCCTTTTTCTTTTTTATATCTACGCACACACACAGGACTTGTGGCATCTTGATATGGATGTTCATAAGATGAAGAAGAAGAAGAAGAAGAGGGGGAAAAAACTTTTTATTACGTATGCATCTAGTCTAATGGAGATCATAAAGTCCCCCCTCTTCTTCGTCTTTTTTCTTCTCAAATGTAGGAAATTGATTGTAAACAACATTCTCACATGTTTTCCATGTACTTGCATATCAATCATAAATCCTTTCCCTCCCCCTTTCATACTTCTTTTTTGTACGTAGCACGTACAAAAAAACTTCAATGACCAACTGGGATGCAGAGATAGAGAAATGAGAGAGACAGAGAAATGAGGTAGAGAGAGAGAAATGAGAGAGAGAAATGAGAGAGAGAAATGAGAAAGAGAGAAATGAAAAAGAGAGAAATGAGAAGGAGAGAAATGAGAATGAGAGAAATGAGAGAAAAATGAGAAAAGTGAGAGTGAAAGGGGAGAAAGAAAGAAAAATGAAGAGAATGAGTTGGAGAAAAATGGAGAAAAGGAGAAGACCGAGACAACAATAGAGATAAAGAGACATGAAGGAAAATGGAGAAAAGGAAAAGACGGTGACAACAACGGGGATGACAGACATGGAGAAAAGGGGAGCAAAAGAAAAATAGAGCTTCAAGGCTCTTTGTTGAACAAGGATCCTCCGAGAACATGTGGAAGGGAGGGAATTCCGGAAGAATTTATGACAAGAACTTTTTAAAGTGCAACATGAAAGAGGAAAATGGAGAGAAAAGGGAAGGAGGGTGGAAATGAGAAAGAAAAGGGGGAGAAAATAGGAAGAGAAAAAGACAGGGGGAGGCTTTTTTTTTTTTTTTGTAGAACTAATTTCCAAAGACAGGAAAGTATATGCAGTTTTGCGGTAAGCCGTGCCATTAAGGCTGAAGGAGCAATGGGGAAGGAAGGGGGTAAGACTGCGCAGAGAGGACTCATAAAGATAATGAAACAAGCACTTGACTCCAAGTACCAACACGAGGCATCCTTAAACAAGGAAAATAAACAATAAATCTAAGAGAGAGAGAAAATTCTCAATCAAACTCCTTGTCTCTCTCCTTTCTCTCTCTCTCTTTCTCTCTCCTTTCTCT